>VZTQ01000666.1:156751-249765 GCA_013400755.1 Pelecanoides urinatrix
CGGCGCGGAGCGGAGCGGAGCGGGGCGGCACGGCCGGAGCCGGCGAGCAGGTCAGTGCGCGGGACGGGCGCGGGGAGGGGGAAGCGGCGGCAGCACGTGGGGCCGCCCGCGCAACAATGCGGGCGGGGCGGGGGGGGACCGGGTGCTGCCGTCCGCGGTGCGCGGGGCCGCCGGTGCACCGCGCGGGGGAGGCGCGGGGTGATTTCCTTCCCCCCCCCCCGGTGAGGCCAGGCGCGGGGAGATCGCGGCGCAGAGAGGCCGTACGCGGGGCGATCGCGGCGTGCGGGGGAGGCCGCGCACGGCGCTGCACGGGGCTGACCCGGCGGGGGTGGGCGCCGTGCGCGGCGCTGCGCGATGCAATGCCCCCGGAAGCGGCGGGGGGCCGTGCGGGGGGCTGCACGGTGCAATAAACCGTGGTAGCTGCGTGGGGGGTTGTGCGTGGGGTTGCACGGCGCAGTAAGCCCGGTAGCTGCGTGGCGGGGCCGTGCGCGGGGCTGCAGGGTGCGATAACCCCGGTAGCTGCGTGCGGGCGGGTCACGCACAGCCTGGCACGGTGCACTTCTGGTAGCAGCAGTGGGGCTCAAGCAAGGCGTTGCACAAGTGCAGCCATCCTAGTAGCAGCGGAAGGGGGGGGGGGGGTCGTGCACGATGCTGCACGCTGCAGCGACCCGGGTGGGGAGGCCATGTGCAGCGCTGCACGCTGCAGTCACCCACCCCATCAGGGGACTGTGCTCGGCGCTGCACAGCACCAGGGCAGCTCGGAGCAGCAGAGCTCCCTGACCGGCCCGCAGCCCGCTGCGCTACACGCTGGGTGTGATGCAGAGCGCAAATCAGAGGGCATGAGCACTTTCAGGCTCCAAGGGGCCTCACCTCCCCTTACGAGGCCAGACACAGGGCTCAGTGTTGCAAGGGGCCCAAGGGGGGAAACGCATACTCCGTGCTGTCCGGTCTTGCCATCCCAATGGACGTTTCCCACCTCTTTGCAAGAAAAAAGCATCAAACGTGTGGGGCTGCGCTGGCTGCATCAGCAGTTGCAGCAGTGACGGCTTCTCCTGGGCCATATTTGAGCATGTTTCTGTTAAGCTGATGAGCCTTTCGCTGGCCTGGCCGTGGCTTGGGGGATTTGAGAGGCTGGTGGGCCCCATTGCACGAGCAGGCGGGTCGCATAGCAGGAGGACACCCCATGCAATGGCTTTCTCTGCCGTAGGTAAGGTGGATTTTGCATGCGACTGGAATTACTAATCCAAGCAATTAGCTGGAATCTGGCAAGTTTGCGCTGCTGCCAATTTCCTGTTAATTCGGTTATGGCTTCACCTTTCTGCTCTGAGGAGCTGAAACGTAAACGGGGTGACTGAGCGTCTGGAGCTGCTGGGTTGGTTTTGTGTGCATCCTCCTCGCTAAAGGAGGATCAGCAAGAAAACAGAGCTTTAATGAAGTCATGTATTTATGGGTAGCAGTGGAAAAAGAGTAGCGTGGATAAATGGGGCTGGTGAGTTGTTTGTATACTAAATATCATGAATCTCCCTACCTTGTTGTGAGCGGGATTTAAATTCCACTGTTGTAACGATTGCTAATTTTTTGGTCATACTGTTGCTAATAGTCTATGTTGAAAATGCTGCAGGTGGATTTAAAGCGGGGGGCTTTGTACACCCGCCAATATTCTGCACTGATAGTTATATACATCCAGGAACTTAATGGTGTGTTGTCACTAGACTTCAGAGTTAACCGTCCAGGTGCTGGCTAGCGAGGGCTGTTGCAGCACAGTCCCTGACACAGCCGCTTTTTGGGGATGTCAGGCGCTACTAGCAGCCACCAAATTTTACATGTGGGCAAGTGGAGGAAGAAGCTTTTAACCTTTGGTAAAAGCGGTACTTCCATTAACTTTCATGAGGCTGAAATAGTCACGTTACAGGAGCCCCATGAGCCTTCGCCCTGTTGGCTCTGCTTACAGAGAGCGATGCTTGTAGAAGCAAAAAGCTTTTATTACAACTATTTTAGGGTTTTTTTTATGTGTGTCTTGATAGCTCAAAAATCACTCCCCGGCTTCCAGTCAAGGCGGTCCCCAATGAGAAGCATTCGCTGGGATTGACTTCTTAAATGCATTTCTTTGATTTGACAGTGCCCATAGATACGTCAAAAAACCCCGGCATTTAGGCACATTTCCAGTCTAATCATCCCCTGCAAGCGATGGAAATCAGTGGCTTGAAATCCAACAGCACTTGATGTTAAAATAGCAAACAGTAAACATTGACTCCTATCAATAACCTTAATTATGGTTTGGGTTTTGTCTTAAATAGGCACATGTTGCCATAGGGAAATAAAATTTTAGCATCCAGACGTGCTCAGCAGGATGGTAGCGTCTTTGGACGTGGCGTAACGTGCTTTTATAGCATAAATTAAAATCAAATAGAGTTTTAGTAGCATAGTGTGCTGTTGTGTAAGAAAATTGCAAACTTTTGGCCTGAGACCACATGGTTTCTGGGCACTGTGTGCTGCGGCGTGTTGGTGGACGGCGTTCCCGGGCGGCTTCGGACAGGGAGAACAAGTTTTATCGCTCCAGAGCTGAACCCCGCTGGGGTTTTTCAACCATAAAACAACGTGCAGAGGAGGCTTTGTGCATGCCACTGATAGCCAAACGAAAGCAAAAATAAACACCCCTGAAAGTTGTGGTTTTTTTTTTTTTTGGTCATTGACAGAAAAGGAAAGTGCCGGTCCAGGGGCAGGTGTGAAGTGCCATGTTCACTACACTCTGAACCTGGAAAATACGGATTGCAGCACGTGGCAGAGGCATGCACGGCTCCCCCATACGTTTTGCATCTTTTCTTTTTCCCCTCTGATCTTATCCAAAATTAAGGGAGGGAAGCAACACCCCTTGGTCCGTTAAATGTTCATTTTTGCCAAGTTACGCCACTTTGTGAACATGAGACAGGACCGGATTCCTGTGGCCAGAAGCCCTTCAAATTTCAGCAGCTCTACCTATAAATATAGTCGCCGTGAAAGGCAATCCGGCTTTTAAAAAAAAAAAAAAGCCATGCTCTTTTTTTAGTCCCACTGTATCTGCCTGACTTTAGTGCAATGCAATGCATCTCCGGCCGGGTGGTGAAGGCGAGGCAGCGTGGAGCATTAAGTTTCTTAATTCCTCTTGCTAATTTATGTAAAGAATGGGTGCAAGCAGAGGAAAAAAAATCATTTTCATTGTCCCAAAGATTTTAGAGGGTGGGACGGTGAGGCTGGCTCTGTGTGAAAGCCACACACCTTTTACAGAGGGACCTTTGCTGGTCACTTGGTCCTGGTGCGTCCCTGGGAGGGCGACGCAGGACGGGGGAGGAAGGAGCCTGAAGCATCTCTTGGGTGCGCAGTGACATCAAGTCCCGGGTGAAAATTAAAGAAAAAAAAAATTATAAATAAATAAAGAAAAAAGCCGGCTGCCACCTCGCCCTGGAGGTGTCTGGGCTCACCCGGCTGCTCTCTGATGCAACCGCAGCTGCCCGAGGAGCTCAGGGGCTGGTTTTGGGCATGCCCAGGGTTGCCCAGGGACAGGCTGGCCCCGGGAGCGGGTACGGCATGTTCTCCTGGGTTCTCCTCCGCGCCGATGGGACCCCTCACCAGCCCCACATGATGCAGTGGCCACCATGCACATCCCAGTGGAGAAGACACCGCTGCCTGCAGGACTGGGATTTATCTGGAAAACCTAAAAGAAGGGGTGGTTTTGCAGCTTAGCGATGCTTTTCTGCGTGCCCTGCGCTCCCATGGCAGAAATCCACCTTTGTGGTCGGAGCGGCTTCGGCATGAAACCCTCGGTCACCTTGCAGTGCGAAAACCTGCTGGGGGTTTTCAGATGGGGCACAGGCTGGACAAGGGGTGAGAGTGGGGCGGGAGATCTCGACGCGGCAAATTGCTGCGTGTGCAGTTCAGCGAAGTGCTGAGCCTGGGCTGCGCGGGAGCTGCAGACAGGCTCCTCACGTGACCGTCTGAATTTCAGATGATTGCTGGACCACTTTGCCAACAGCCTCTTGCGACTCATCAGCTGCAATATCGCTTCTTTTTTCCCTTTTTTTTTTTTTTCCCCCCCCCTTTCCCCTTTTCTTCCCCACCCTGCTGAAGCAGGAGGCGTGGATACAACACGGAGGGTGGCTGCAGCTGCGCAGGGTCTGTATCCAAATGGTTTCCTGGAAGGCAAGTTTTTTGGGTTTGGGTTTTTTTTTTTAATCTTAAAAATATTTGTACTGCAAGTCTCTTGTATCTCGGCTGTTTGGATGTCAGGTTTAGTTTCCCATGACATCGAGCGATTAGAGGAGGGGGGGAAAGGAGGGGCTGAATGCTTTTTTTACGTGCAGATCTCTCTGCAGCAGTATCGTAGCCGATCGACGGTAAATGTGTTCCCTCTCATCTTTGCGATAGTTCTCAGCGATTTCCTCTTTGACGTCACGGCAGTTAATAAGATGTTTAACTTGGGAGCTGGGGGCGATGTGGCATGTTATCACGTTGTAAGGAAGAGGGGGGATGACGCGTTCCCGCACAGACTTGTGCTGGAGAAGATCATATCGATGCAACCTTTCAGGCTGGAGAGAACAGCTAGGTTTGGAGTCAAACCGTTGCCTTTCACCCTTAATGAATCTGACCTGGCTGCATCTAATTTTTTTTTTTTATTATGACAGTGATTATTTTTCCTTCTAGTACTGAGAGAAGCAACTCAATCCTCTATATCAGCTGCATTGCCAGAGTCAAGGGTGCAGCCCCTTGATTTTTTTAAGCGGACTGTGCCTGCCTGACTCAACTGATTTCCCCCGCCCTCCTCCCCCCCCGTTTTTTTGATCCCCTGAGGCATTGCACAAGACCACTTGATGGCTTTTCTCATGGTGATGTTGGGGTGACAATGCAGGTATGGTGCCTGCAGAGCCAGAGCCCTCTCCAGAAGGGTAGTTGACTGTTTGTTTTGAGTCCCATGCATGTCACCAGTTGATTATAGAGTTAATAAAGCGTTGCCGTTGTACGCGCCTTCACCAGAAATAGCATCCCTCCCTGCCGTGGTTCGCAAGGCCAGCTTGTCGAGAGTGGGCGAGTTGGTCAATAAACGCTCCGAGTGGCACCCTTGGGAGTTTTGCACCAAAATGGAAACGCCTGTGTCCTTCAGCCCTTCCCTCCTTGCCAAGTTGTTTTCTTCCCCCACTCCTTCTCCAACCTGCCACTCAAAACCTCTGCTTTCTGCTGTGTTTTTCCACAAGTGTCTTTCGAGCATGACAGCAGGGAGAAGGCGGCCGGCGCGGGGCAATGGGCACTGTGGCACAAGGGGCTGATGCCTATCAGCCCAACCCTTGCCTGTGGCTTTGGGGGCCCCCTTCGCTCCGGGTGATGTGGCGGCTGCCAGCTGGTCGCGCAGCACAGGTGGGTTCGCATCCGGCAGCGGTTGGGCATGGGCCTGCCTCTACCCGCCAACAGACCCATCCCACCTGCCTGCACCTCTTCCAGGGCTACCACGTCATCTCCAGGGTTTGAGTCAGATGGCCCAGCCAGGGTGACCAAGATGTCCCCATGTAGGTGTGGAATGAAGAAGGGCTCCATAACCCTCTCAGGGTAACGGGGTGGGCAGAATGGCACGGAGATTTTGCAAGAGGAGCAACCACAGCTCTGGTGGTGGCATCTTCCAATCTTCAAGCAGGGCCTATCACTTGCAGTCCTGCCAGCGCTCGGCCGCAGACTTCCATCAGTGATTTTGCTCAATAACCCTTTTTTTTTTAATTGAGAACAAAATGCTTCTTGAAAAGCAACGTGCCAGCAGCACGTTGGGACGTTGGATTGGTTTTTTGGAGGGACATAGCCTCCCAGCTCTGTTCTTGCTCCAGGGAAGAAGCAACACTGTTGGGTGCAATTTTCAGCCCTCATGGGAACAGGGTCTTAAATAACCCCACCACCTCCGAGCTAAGCAAGCTCACGCCCTCGTTGCTGGATGCGGGAGTTAATTTTTCTTGCTTCTGCCATGCACAACAGCCCTCTCGTGTTGTTCCTGCAACCTGGGGTGAGGGGAAATTCGGGTGCGACTCCAGGCGGTGCTGGCTCGGCACATGTTCCCAAGCTGGGCGGCCGCTCGGGGCCCACTTCATGCGAACGGGGTCAGCAGCTGGGAAATTGCAGAGCAAAGTGCCTCCCTGGTAATTCCCAGCTGCCGTTAAAGCGGCTTTAAAATAAATTCCCTCAAAGAGCAATTCCAAGTATTTGAGGGTTTGAACTTTTCCGGAGAAGGGTTTGGGAGCTGCCGGCTACCGCGCTGCACCCTGGCACGGTGGGGAAAGGTGCCGGGGGAATTGCCTTGATTATCCCAACTTCTAGAAAACACTTTTTTTAATGTATATATTTATTTACTAGCTGCGTGTGCAACCCAATGGTTAGAAATGGAGCGCTGCTGGAAGCAAAGCTTACATTAAACGTGGAAGTTGGGTTGCTGAGCAGTGTCCTGGGCTGGAGACAATGCTCGGGCTCGGCAGCCCTCACCGTGCCCTCGTACCTGGCCGCCAGCGCTTTCCCGGGGCGCAGCCCGGCCCGGCGCCCCTCGCCGTGCATTCCTCAGCCGGCTCTGCTTGGTAACGTGGGCACAACAGAAAACAAACTTTGCAGCGAGCCTTGCTCTCCCAGAGCCCCTGAAGCTTGTTTTTTAAAAAAAAAAAAAAAAACACAAAAAACAACTTTGGAGCGGTGTGGTCTTTTTTTTTTCTTTTTTTTTCTCATGCTCATGAAAATTCTCATGCCAAACCAGTAACCTCCGCTGCCCCCAGTTCATTATTTTTTAAGGTGGCATTAGGGGGCATTTAAGGGGATGCTTGTCCAGCCCAGCTTCCCAGCCTCTGCGTACCTTCCTCATCTGCACCCCGACAGTGCCAAATTCAGCTTCGTGCTTGCTTATGTGGTGGACAGAAAAACAGGGATGTTGGTCAACAAAACAGGAAAATTTGTCTCATCTCCACTTCCCCGCCCCAAAAGGATTGGGTTGTCCCTGCGCTGGTGTTCCCCAGGGTGATGGGGTGGTAGCATCCCAGGGGGTGCAGCCTGCTGGTCACGGGGATGTCCCCATGAGGCTGGGTACCCCGAGCTGGGGACAGCCAAGCCTTTCCTTTCAAGGATAGTGCTGGGCTTCTGCCAAAGTCCCCTCTCCAGGGCCCTGCCACCAGTGCAAGTGCAGCCAGGCTGAAGGCTGGTGATTAAACCCATGATCCAGGTCACCTCCTACCCCTCTTCGGTGCCCCAAACCATAGGGATGCTGATAGCAGGGCTGCATCCAGGCAGGGAGCTTGCACCTCTGTGTGCACATCCAAAGGGGTTGGGGATGAACTGAGCCAGTTTGGGGTAAAACCAACCTAGAAACCCCATTGCAGCTGGGGTTTCCTCACTGCGCACCCTTCATTGCCGTGGCTCAGCCGCTCCCAGCTTAGACCGATTTTGTTCGTGGGCTGTCCTTTGCTCTGGCAGCTTCTTAATTAACTTCCTATCATGTATGTAATTTTGTAAATATTTTTTTTCTGCGTGGACATGGCGGAGCTGTCTCCTGTGGTGGGAGAAAACACATCTTGCTTCTTAAGGACACATAGAGAAACCTGCAGATTGCACAGGGAGGTTTGCCGTGGATGGGACAGCAATGGGTGCGATCCCAGCTCAAAGTCGCATCCACCGGACCACACACTTAGTTCTCTTGGGTTTTTGTTTTGTTTTGTTTTTTTTCCTCCAAAACTAATCCCTCCAGCCCCTTAGGCTTTTGTTGTTGTTGTTGTTGTTGTTGTTGCTCCTCTCTGAATTCCTTCTAATTTGCAGGCTCACTGCCAGCATACAACGCACTATAAAAAGGGGACTTGTTCTTCAAGCTTCCCTCCGGTATACAGCATTTGCACAAATAGCAACACGCTTGACAAGTAGGTCTGATTCCCCCTGCTATTACTGAAATGCTTATAGGGTGCTTGGGGAGTAGAGCCGCTGTCTTAAGACAAGCCAAGTTGAATTTCACGGAGGGCCCTGAGCCCAAATCCCAGCCAGTGTCTAAGCTCTTGTCAGCTGGAAAAACGGAGCTGTGCCTTTTTATTTTTCTCCCTGTGCAGCATCCTTCTCTCCAAGAGTAAGCGGATGAGGTTTGCATCCCTCCATACCCCACCGGCACAGGTACGTCTGCTGGGCAGCATGCGGGCTGCGGCAGAAGACCCACATCCCACCAAAGCCAGCCCCAGGACCACCACCGATTTTTGGCTGGTCTTGAGACTGGTCCCCCCCACCGTTACAGGCAGCTACGATGCAACCCCCCTGCCAGCTTCCTTCTTAAAACTAATGAGCCGTTTGACCCTGGCAAGTCCTCTGGGAAAGCCGCTGCTGGAGCCTTGCTGCTCGCACGGATACAAACTGCTCTCGTTTCCAGCTTAAATTTATTTGTGGATGACTTGTACCCATTTGGCCTTGTTCTTCTTGTACCCACACTGGCTTTTAGCTCAGATGGCTCTTTTCCCTGCTCTGGTATTTATCCTCTGGCGGGCTGTACCAACTACCGTAGGTCTGCCAACCTAAATAAGCCCAGTGCTCCTGGTTGAGAAGGGATGGAGGGGGCATAAGGGCATCAAGGTTTCCCATCCCTGCAGTGGAGACAGCCCCAGTGACTTGCATCTGCAGCTCATCCTCCCATTGACGGAGGAAACGCCTCTCGACACCCTCACCAGGGATGGTCCCAACCTGCAGAAGGACACCCGGAGCATCCTTCCCGCTGACAAAGCCTCTCCAATTCAAAGCTGTCATCTGATATCCTTAGCATGCTCCTCTTTTGCAATGCAAAAGCCATTTTGGTGGAGGATGAGGGGTTTTTTCCTAATGCAGCTTTCGGTAACACCCTTCCCTCTCCTTTCGGTTGGCAGCCTTGGGTAGCAGCACGACCGCTCGTGCTGCCGGCCGTGCTAATCTCAGCCCTGGATTTCTGAAGCAGAAGTTCCCTGTGCACAGCTGTGCCAGGCGCTTTGCTCAAAGGCTGAAGTGGATTTACAACACTTAAGTTCATCAGAGCAAAATACACACACGACTCCTTACCACCAGTTGCCCTCCGGGTACAGTTGGACCATACGGGATGCAATACGTTTTGATTAAAACCTGTATTGGGTTGCGTGGCAAGGTTTTGGTAGTGGAGGGGCTGCAGGGATGGCTTCTGTGAGAAGCTGCTAGAAGCTTCCCCCATGTCTGATAAAGCCAATGCCAGCCGGCTCCAAGATGGAGCCGCCGCTGGCCAAGGCCAAGCCCATCATCTCAGTGGTAGCACCTTCAGGATAACGTATTTAAGAAGGGTAAAAAAAACCTGCGCAATTGCAGCTGGAGAGAGGAGTGGGAATATGTGAGAGAAAAAACTCTGCAGACACCAAGGTCAGTGAAGAAGGAGGGGAGGAGGTGCTCCAGGCACTGGAACAGAGATTCCCCTGCAGCCCGTGGTGAAGACCATGGTGAGGCAGGCTGTGCCCCTGCAGCCCATGGAGGTCCATGGTGGAGCAGATACCCACCTGCAGCCTGTGGAGGACCCCACACTGGAGCAGGTGGAGGCACCCAAAGGAGGCTGTGATTCCATGGGAAGCCTGCACTGCAGCAGGCTCCTGGCAGAACCTGTGGACCCCGTGGAGAGAGGAGCCCAGGCTGGAGCAGGTTTGCTGGCAGGACTTGTGACCCCGTGGGGGACCCAGGCTGGAGCCATCTGTTCCTGAAGGACTGCACCCCGTGGAAGGGACCCACGCTGGAGCAGTTCCTGAAGAACTGCAGCCGGTGGGAAGGACTTACGTTGGAGAAGCTCGTGGAGGACTGTCTCCCGTGGGAGGGACCCCACGCTGGAGCAGGGGAAGAGTGTGAGGAATCCTCCCCCTGAGGAGGAAGGAGCGGCAGAGACAACCTGTGATGGACTGACCGCAACCCCCATTCCCCGTCCCCCTGTGCTGCTCGGGGGGAGGAGATGGAGAATTTGGGAGTAAAGATGAGCCCAGGAAGAAGGGAGGGGTGGGGGAAAGGTGTTCTAAGATTTTGGTTTTATTTCTCATCCTACTCTGATTTGTTTGGCAATATATTAAGTTAATTTCCCCAAGTCGAGTCTGTTTTGCCCATGATGGTAGTTGGTGAGTGATCTCCCTGTCTTTATCTCGACCCACGAGCCTTTTGTTGTATTTTCTCTCCCCTGTCCAGCTGAGGAGGGGAGCGACAGAGCGGCTTTGGTGGGTACCTGGCGTCCAACCAGGGTCAACCCACCACAAAACCCTATTGAGGGGGTTTGAGGCTTCGTCCACAAGACCTTGCAAAACTCTGCCCTCGGGGTGATGGCTGGGAGCCTGCTCAGATACAGGAAGAGCTGCGAGGTGTTTGCTTTCCCCCCAGGAGTTGTAATTTCTCACCTTGGGGCCTCATTTCCCCCACCCGTTCTTTTCCCTGCCACATTTCGCATCTTTGCTGCAGGTTTTCTTTGCACGTGGATGCCTTTTCGCACTTTCTTTGGAAGCTCTGTGATTATTCCTGGTGATGCCGAGACACTGGTTTGCCTGTCCCGATTTGCACCCTTGCCTTCTCCTTGGCAGGCAGAGCTCGGCTCGTACCTTTGATGGAAAGAAAGATGCTCCAGGTGCCATCATTCACCAGCTCCTTACTTCCTCCAAGTTTTCCTTTAGTTAAGAACCTATTTTTGTTGTTTTTTTTTTCATCCTGCCTAATCTAAACTGCATCAGTGTGTGTCCATCTCAGGCAGGATTTTATATTCCCCTGCAGTGTCCTTCCGTCATGCCGCACACTCATTAAACAACGTGTAAATGGGCATCATTGAGGAGGAGCTGGGCTCTGTGGTTATTAACAGGATTATTCTCATCTCCCACAGTTTCCAGCAAAGCTGCTCGGTTGGTATAACACAATTCCCCCTGACACTTGTCTCCGCTGTCGGAGAGAGCAATGCTAATCCGGCACTGAGGATCAGCAGCAGATACTGGGAGGAAAACAGCAGACCCCATCACATCTTTCCATGTTAAGTGATTTCTGATCCTGAGCTCCTATTCTCCAAGCCATGGTTGTTTAGTACATCACGTCGGCATTAACTTTCCACCCCGAGTCTTTTCCGAGCAGCCCGTGGGTTCTTTCGCAGTCACAGCTCCAGTGCGGGAGTGCATCGCATCCTGCGCTCATCGGTAGTATCGCTGGGTTTGCTTTTTGCATCGTGTTTTCATGCCTAAATCAGCATCCACGGCTTCCAGCACTCATTGTGGGGGCAGCTGGGCATTTTCTCCCTGCAGTCGATCTTCCACGTTCCTCTCTCCCTGTTTATTTGATTTCTCGCTGTATTTAAAGCCAGCGGTGGTCAGTGCGTGTTTTGCAACCTTCTGGTCCTGTTATTCATTTCTTAGAAACGAAGAGGAAGGAACCACAAGCAATAAAGAGCCTGAGGTTTGAGGACTGCCTGTTTATTTGTCAAAGCTAGAAATGCAGTGGCTGAAGAGGCCAAGAGGAAATCCTCAGTGCAAATGTACCTCAATTAAATTCAGGCTTGTGTAAGTCAAAACTTGGGGGCGGGGGGGCATAGCCGTAGCAGCTGGAGGGGGGATTTCCTTCTGCTGCAGTTTTAGATGGAAGTGTTACTACTGCCATTACTGCCAATAACATCTTAGTTTTGCCTTTTGCACCTCATTTTTTCACCCCCCAGGCTGGCTTTCCTGCATCGTGCCCGGCTGGCGCTGGGGAAGCAGTGCTGCCCATCTCAGTGGCGTCTTGGCTCCACTTGCAGTGGGATTGCACGCAGCTGGTGGCAAGTGGGTGGCTCTAAACCAACCCCAGGGATGCAAACACTGGCCAGGAGGCTAAGGCCAGCCATTAGCTGCTGGGGAGAGGCGATGAGGAGCAGCAGGATGGCTCAGTCGCCAAAGCCAAAGATGCTCTAAAGCCCAAAAAGGACAAAAATAGGTGTCTGGATCCTTAAAGAGGGTTGAGGACTGCTTAAGATCTTCTCCTTCGGAAGCAGCAATTACCAGATGAAAGGGAACATCTTCAACTAGGCGTTTTGGAACATCTGTTTTGAATTTCATGCATGTGTTTGGGGAAGCAGGGAAGGCTGCTCGCTGGGTTGATGGCTGGGCAAGGCGAAGGGTGTCCTTTAGGGGATACGGCTGGTTGGTTACGAAATGCGTTTTGACACCAGGAGCCATTTCCACATCTCTCCTCCTTTTCGGATTGCGTTGTCAATAACTTTCCAAAGCACTGATGCTGGGCACGAGCCGGATTTCTGTTCGTGGGAGGGTGAGGGGCCGTCTCTGCATGAAGCGGCGAGCGGGGGGATGTGCACATGGTTTTCTTTTTCTGTTTTGCCCCTCCTCACTACAGAGGAGGCATTGGCATATAATTACTGCCGGCTTTAATCCAGCCAGACCAACTGTCTTTCTGGCAAACGCAAATACAATAGGAGCCAAAGGATATTGCACACCCTAAATAAAACCATTACAGCCCCGGGGCCTCACCCAAGCCCAGTCCGCAAAGCATCCAGGACCGGCTCGGTTCAGTTTTCCTGAGCCCAGAAGACTTGGTTTGATGGCAATGACCCATAACTATTTTTTTTTCTTAGTTTCCCACTGCAAAGCCACCTGCACACTTATGGCCACTGCGGCACCTGCCAGGAGCAGCACATCTGGCCGGCGTTAGCGAGCCCGCTGCGGGATGCGCTTGGTTCAGGGTTTTCTTGCTAAAATTTTTAGCGGCTTTAATTGAAACCAGAGGTGGGCAAAGGCACGTCATGCGGACACACACCGCTGGCAGGCATGCGTGGCTCAGCCCGGCGCGTGGCTATGACCAGCGTCCTCACAAACCGCTGCCAGATGCAACCCAATGTCCTGCCCATCAGTGGGATGGACAGAGATGTCAGGCACCACACAAGGTCCCGCTTGGCCTGGAGGAGCCACCCAGGAGCCAGTGCATCCCACCAGGCTTTTCTTCCTGTTACTGCTCTGAACTGGGATTTACTCCGAAACCTGGAGGATTTAACTTTCTATGCCTGAGCAAATACAGCCTGAAGAGATGCAAATGCATGACCTCACCCAAATCTCAAGAAGAGGTAAATATTGCATCACGCTACACATGCTGTATCCTTTGCCCCAGTCTGAGAAGTACAGTCTGCCCCAGTACACCCTGCTGCAAGGACAAGGCAGGCCAGGGAGGAGGTGTATGGTGGGAAAGGCTTTTTACTTGCCACCCAGTTTAATTATCAGTGTCTCGGCATTTGCAATGTGATGGATGCTGGTCCTGCCCCCATGCAGGGCTGCTCTGGCCACTGGCGTCCCCATGGAGCTGCTGGCGGGGAGGAACTGGGTTTCACAACCCATCTTTCCAGGCTCCCACAAGATTACTGGAGGAAGAGGAATGTGCCGGAGAAAATATCCCAACTGCTGTTAAAAGGCACAACTTTCTCTGCCCCTTTCTGGGACGGACATTCCTCCACCGCACCAGACACCCTCCTCCAGCTGGCAGCACCCACTGGAGCCAGCCCCGTGTCTCCTCCCCGTCTCACCCGAAGGTGCCTTTGCCCTCCTGGCCTCCCCTTCATGTGCAAATAATTGCAATCGTGATAAGCAGGCTCTTTTATGAAGAAACTCTTTGCTTTTCCTCACAGTGCTCCTGGGACGGAGCTCAGTCACTTTATATGTGGACAGTAAATCTCCAGGCTGTCCAGGACACACCCTCCATGCAAGGCAGTAATGCTTCTTAAGATGCTTGTTCTGTCTGGGTGGAGAGCATGCCAGCCAGTTGCAGCATCTGTAGACCATTTGCCAGGAGAGCACGGGCAGCGCGGGAGTCTCGGTTGAATCCCTTTTGGCCAACCCTTTCAAATCACAGTGAAGGTTTCTGGGCTACCCGCAGCGGAAACATCTGTGAGCTGTGGCAGCCCACGGTCCCAGTGTGAAAGATGCATCCCACACATCTCAGGAGGAAGATGGAGAAATCTTCCTCCTTGGTCCTTCTGCTTTTGAAAGGCATGAAATCCTTGCCAGGCAAAGGCTAAGGTAGTCCATTTTCTTGATCCCACTCTTTGTGTCTGCTGTTGCTTCAAAATGCTGGGAGCGTCAGGTGATGAGATGTGGTCCTGGGCAGTGGAGGGCACTGGGGAAGCTTGAATTGGTTTGATGTTGGGTCATCTCCTCCTGGGTGATGGGATATGGAAAAGGCTGAAATTGGGGATGGCTTTCTCTGATGTGCCTTCTCTGTTGGATCTTCTTAAGGAGGTCCACAACCCCAGTCCACGCATTTTGCCTCCAGCAAGAAGAATACCTACAAGTTCTCTGCAGAAGATCTCATTGCATCTGGGGGTCATGGCTGGGCCATTGCATTCGCCCTGGTTTCTCTCCCAGGCTAGTTACAAGCCTCTTGTACTCTCTCAGGCAGCTTTGGCAGGTGCTCTGCTTTTCTAGCTCCAGCACTGGGGAGCCCCGGCCACAACCATAAAGTCTTTCCCCAGCTATTAGAAAGCGGTTACATTCCTTGCGTATCTTTTTATTGCTAGAAGCTGGTAAGTGGACGGGTCCTACACAAATAAACTTCTCAAGGGCAAGGAGTCAAAATATCCCTGGGCCTGTTCGGTGGAGAAAGGTTAACCAGCATGAAGTCTATGAATTGCTGCTGACCCGACTTTGTTGACAAAATACGGTGTTATTAATTGGAGTTGCCGGCAAACTGCCTGGGGATATTTAGAAGGAGCTTGTCTATCACAAGGGCCGAGATCTCCCTGGGAGAAGATCTGGCTGGGCTCTTTGAAGATCATAGAATCATAGAATCATGGAATCATTGCGGTTGGAAAAGACCTGTAAGATCATCGAGTCCAACTTTCAACCCAACACTACCATGCCCACTAAACCATATCCCTAAGCGCCTCATCTACACGTCTAAGATGCACCTAAGGTCTTGGCCATGGCTCTGGTTTGGGGTTTTGTTGCTGAGGATGAGGTGTGTAGGGGTCTCAAGTCTCCCACAGTGGCCATGGGACCGTGGGGACTCACTGACAGTGGAGCTGTGGCAGTCAAAGAAGCACAGGAGGAGCCCACCAAGAATCCAGGCTCCTATAGGGCAAACTGAAACAGTTTCTGTTGATCTAGTTGAAGATGTCCCTGCTCATTGCAGGGGGGTTGGACTAAATGACCTTTAAAGGTCCCTTCCAACCAAAACCATTCTATGATTCTTTGATTACTATGAGGCTCCTGTGTCCCTCAATTCAGGTTTCTGCTCTCAAGCTGAATCCTACCCATAGCATCATTGACTGGGACCTTTAAAGGTCCCTTCCAACCCAAACCTTTCTATCATTGTTAGGAAAAAATTCCTATATTGTTAGGAAAAAATTCTTTACTGAAAGAGTGGTCAGGCCTGGGAACAGGCGGCCCAGGGAAGTGGTGGAATCACCATCCCTGGAGGTACTTAAAAGCCGGATAGATGAGGTGCTCAAGGACATGGTTTAGTAGGCATAGGGGGTGTTGGGTTGATGGTTGGCCTCGATGACCTTAGAGGTCTTTTCCAACCTTAATGATTCTATGATTCTATGATTCTATGATCATTCTTTGATGACTATAATGAGGCTCCTGGGTCCCTAAATTCAGGTTTCTGCTCTCAAGCTGAATCCTACCCATAGCATCATTACGTGGGCAGGAGCAACAGCTTCATAGTGAAAGTGAAGTTCAGGAGTGTGACCTGTGCTGCTCCCAGCGTGGTCCCAAACATCAGCAGCTGCTGACCACTGCGTTGGCATGGGAGATGGTCACTGTCACCCCGCCGTTCCCCCAGCCCAGCGGCTTATTTTAGACTGTGTCAGGGCAGTGGTCGGTACATGGCCCTGCGTGCCATCGCAGCATTTCAACCAGAGAAGAGCCACCATCGTGGCAGCCGAGCACGGCAAGCTCCAGAGCCGGCTGCTGCTATCGCGGCTGGCAAGTTTGTTCACAGCCTCTCACGGCAGCGCGTGACAAACAGCTTGCTTCCCTCGGCCTGGAAGTGAGCAGAAAAGCCGCGCTGGCGCCAGCCCAAGACAGAAGCTATGGGAATCCTCCTCGACAGCGTGACAGCAAACACTCATCTTGAACGGGGACAGTGCCGGGAGGCTCTCGCCCAACAAGCCCACGGCGAAACCCGTCCCGTTGCAGCAAGAGCTTGCCTTGGGCTGCGAGGTTTCCTGCACCTGTGTGACTAAGCGTGCTGGAAAGCACCTTTGGTGCATGCCAGGGTGGTGGAAATTGGGATGCCAGCAAATAAACGTGCCAGTGCGTGTTCCACCGTGCTTTGAGGAGATGGGTAGCCCCTAATGGAGGTGGGCAAAGGGGCTGTGTCCTCTCCTCAGTTTCCCTAAAAGGCTGACAAACACCTCCAAGGTAAGGTCAGCCACATTTAGGTGGAGCCTCATATGGGTAAAAGGTGCTCCTCAAGCTGCCAGGTCCCTGTAGCCCCACAGCTGAGGCCCCCTCTCCTGGGATGCTCAGCCTTGCCTAATTCAAGTTGTGCTGTGCAAACATGACCTGGGAGAGGCAACGGGAGCAAGATCCATATACCTGTTCCTCTTGCACAGCCTCTCGGCATGGTCTTGCCCGGGGTGAAGTGGCTGCAGGGGTGGAGCAGTCCATCGGGCAGGAGTTTGGAGTGGCTTGACTGTTCGCTGCAGAGCAACCATGGCAAGCGGCCCACGTTTCACAAGTGGGGTTTTCCCATCAGGCTCTCCAGCTGCTATAAATAACAGGAAATGTTTTGTCGTTCTCTGCTCCAGAGAAGGTCAGGAGCTGGATTCTGTGGTCTTCAGAGCTTTAATGAGGTTAGAGATTTATGTGGTATACCCAGAAATTCCCCAGGGCAGCCTGCCTGGGGCTATTTGGCTCCTTGGATGGAGAAGTCTTGAATGCCAGCCTTTGACAAAGTTACCTTAGCCAGCCTTTATGAGATGTCAGGTCCTGCTAAATCCTTCACATACTCTTCATCTCCAAGGCCAGATATTAACTCTTGGATTGCTGCAGAACCCACTCACGAGAGGTTTGAACCATCCTCTATGTGCGGTAGGAAAAGCTGCTACCATGGTTCCCAGGACGGACACAGGCAAACCAGCCACTGGTCTCATGAGCTTGCTGGGAGCTCATCTTGCAGCTTCCTGGACTTCCCAGCACTTGGTATTCCACTCATGGTGGGCAAATTCCTAAAATTTTCTTTTTGCCTCCTCCATCTAGGAAAGCTGATCCTTCCTGAATCTCCCCTGGGACTGATGGACCAGCTGTTTGACTCCTGGGTGGTTGGTCTCTGATGTCTAACCAGTGTGTTCCTGCCACAGGGGAACAAAGAGTCCCCAACAAGTGGCAGAAAACTTCAAGCAGCCCTCCCTGCAAACAGATTTTCTAGCTTTTATTCAAATTAGAGTATTTGCCTTGCAGTATCCCCCCAAAGAAATGCTCAGTCAAGCTTGAGGTGAAACTATCCATGCAGTACTCTGCCATCTCCATTACTGGGGTGTGTTCCTTGTGTCTGTCTCCTTCTGCCGGTAGAATCTTACCAAAGCTCTGGTTCTTCAAGGTTGTTGTCCTCCATCCTCATAGCTAGGACTGGTTAACACCATGGTGCCAAGGGGTGGTTGGAAAGGTCCTAAGGCATAAGAATGGTCTCAGCAGAAATAGATCAAAATAACCTATTTTCAGTGCAGTTGATGTGTGCACGCCAAGGCTGGGAGTTATCCTACTATACCTCTGAAATTAGGGAGGTGACTGCCCCATGCTCCCGCCATAGTTAGCATAAGGGATGGGGAGATACCTCCAGAAGTTGGTTTGCTCCACAGACATCGCAACTGCCCTTTCTCTCTCCATTAATTAGAGAGGGAACAAAGTGCAAAGCCTGAAGGGTGCTTGTCTGGGTCTAGCTGGCATGGAAGAAAGTCACACACACCTTCTCTGGCTGGTGGCAGTAATGGGTCTCCATTGGGGTCATATTATTGGGCATCCCCAGCTCCTCTCCTCATGGTTTACCTGGCTTGTGCTTGCGGCAGGATAGAAGCCCAACAAATCAAGCGGGAAGATCTAGCCCCAGGAGTTTGCTCAGACATCTCAACAGCTTTCCTGGGTCACGGAGAGCCGCAGGCATCAGGTCCGTGCTGCCTGTCGCCCCAGCAGCCACGCAGGGAGGAGGCAGAGCTGCTGTCTGCCGCCTCTCCCATTTCCTTAGCAGATGCAGGAATGCTTTGATGTCTGCTCACCCAGCCCTGAGTGTCCAGCACCAGAATTAACCACCAGTTAGACCCCTCCACCGCCTCCAAATAAAGCTCCTAAACTCAGGCAAGCCCTGCTCAGAGGGGTCCCAGCATTCCCCTCTTGCAGAATAAAGGTTAAAAATAGTTTCTCCCCTTGCACCTGCCCCTCCGAAGCCAAGACTGTGTTTTATTTCTACATCCCAGATTTCCTGGTGGTTGGCTCGTCTCCTGGGGCATAGAGGACAGGGACAAATAGAAAAATTACCTGTCTCAACAGTGCAAAGAAGGTAGGCAACGTAGAAAGTGCTCATGTAATGCATGGGTTGGAAGGAACCCTTCCCACCCTAACCTCTCTTTCCTATAACCTCATGCTTTGAAACCAAGGCAAAAATGCAGCTCCAGAGATGGTCCCTAGGAAAAATATCATCTTTTGATCCTTTTTGCGTTTTTTTTAGACACCCCTTCAAGGGATGGGAGGGCTGCAAAAATTGAAAATGGAATTGCATGTTTGTGAGTGTTATATATGTCTCTAAGGGTTTTTTTGGGTCTAAGTTAGCATCCCCTGCGTAGATCTCTAAAGTGGCGAAGGAAACCGGGCTCAGCCCTGATTAAATGGTTTCAGTGAGGCTGAATTATTTTTTGTAAAAGCCTGTGTTTACATTTCATAAGCTTATTTTAAAATGCATGTGTATACAAGAACAGGCTTATTTATAAGGCAGAATAGCCCGCTGTGTCCTTACCTGACTTGAGTGTCAAGGAAGCAGCTTTTTTTTACTTTTTACAAGCACAATTTAAAATAAAATACTGGTTTGCTGCGCGCCAGTGAATCTGCCCAAGAGGAGGTCAGTGCAAGGTCTTGTTTTCCAACTGTGAAAAGCTATTTTGCTTGTTTACGGAGCTTCCTCCTGCCAGCCGTCATTTTAGGTTAATCTGTTAATGACAGCTGTAGGTAAAAAAAACTCATTTCTGTCCCCCAGAGTCCTGGCAAGCCTGCATTGCCAAAATCCCAAACTAGCCAGGCTTCCCAGTGAATGGCGTTTGTGAACTTTCCATCAGTAAAGCAGGATTTGCTGGGTGACCCTTTCAGTCCAAGTCTTGGCAAGGTTTCTGGCTTCAAATCCCCAAGGGAAATACATGAGAAAGCCTTTTGGGGGGGATCTTGGTATTTTCTGCTTCTCCCGGGGGAAGGATTTTATCGTTCGTCTTGGTTTTAACCGTATGAACGGGCAATGCACCAGCCCGGTGGCAGGAAGGTGAGGAGCACCTTATGGTGATGAAGAAAGACTGCAGGTGGATGTTGAAGCATGGTGAGTTGTTAAATATGGATCTTAACGGCAGGACAGGGAAGGTGAGGAGAGCGCCAAGGAGCCACTAATTTACACAAAAGCAAAGTGAAGCTTTGACTGTAGGACGTACAATTTATCTTGCACAAGGGATGAAAAGCCCGTATGTGTTTTTATGCCTATGCTCAGAGATATTTTTCTGCTTCTAGCAAGCTTCCATTGAAGCACGTGAGCCTGATGGGTATGAAGATGAAGACCTAGGAGGCAGGGAGGTGAGCAGATGCTATTTATACTCAGGAAAGAGCTGAAGCAGACATGGTGTGAGGGACAGTTTTCCATCCAGCAGAGCTGTAAACCAAAGCCCTGACCACTGGTGGTTATTTAAAGACTCCCACGGCATTTCCCGCGATGAGAAGGTGCTTGGCCTACGTTCAGGCTGGGCGACTGCTCACTGCAAAGCCAAATAAACAGCAGCCACTTGAACTTTCCACCTTGCGGGCTCGGCCGGATGCCCCGTTCCCGGGCCACGACCGGGCACCATGCCTCAGACAGGCTTTGTGGACAAGCCTTCGTGGAGGATTCAGGGTGATGACCGTGTTTTGGGGTTGAGGGGTGCTTTTGCCGGCGCATGAAGGATCCCAGGAGAAGAGTTCAGTGCTGCTTGGAGCTGAGAGGGGGCATCTGGGTAGGGAGGTCTGTCTCTCCAGGATGGGCTGGGATGCCCTATGTGCGGGTCCGTGTCCTTCAGTGACCTTGGGCAGGGCAAAGAGAGAGGAAATTATATCCTTTAACACTAGACATATACTTTAGATGCTAAATTTCCTGAGAGGAGCACAATCCAAGTAGCCAGGACCAGGAATCTCACGCATCCATCAAGGCATGGCGGGGACACGTGAGTGTGGTGACCCTCTCATCTGCAGGATGTCCATGAAGGTGCCAAGGCATCGATGGTGAGATGCCCATGGTGATGCTTCATTGGCTGGGGAGGTTGGAGGTGGTCCCTTCCAATCTCAACCCTTCTGTGACAGTCAATGTGAAATGTCAGGTGCTCGCCTGTATGTATTTTGGTGCTTTTATTGAGTTGTATTTAATGTGGTGCATTTCTCTCCCTGCTTCTGACCCTTCCCCGGTGACCTGAGATGTTTCAGCAACTCACATGAACCCTGCAATGGATGCTTCTTCCTCACATCCAGCGGCAGCCCCTCAGCCTGGGAACTTTTGCAAGACTTGGCAGCAGGGCCGTTGCAGGAGTATTTCACACAGGACCCAAAAATATTGCTGTCGGTGCAGCGTCGGTCGGCTTGAACGCAGGGTCAGGTCCCTAAGAAATCAGACTGTTGACGAACCAGCTTGAGCGTATTCAAATGTTTCGTCTGATTTTCTTGGACTGCAAAGTTTCCAAGGGAGCCAAAAAGCTGGCTGCTCTTCTTGTTGACTTTGCAGACCAGAAATACAGCCGGGTTCAGTGAAATAAGGAAGCTTGAATTCTTGTATTGGTGTGGCAAAGAGGGAAAAAGCTCAATTTGGAAAAGCTCAAATGTCCGCTTTAGAGATAAAAATAAAAGTCCAAGGTGGGGTCCCCTGGTTCTGCTGCCTGCTCTCTGCCTGCACTCGGCATCAAAGATGATTGCTCGGGCACAGGGCAGCCCACAATATCTAGCCCCAGGACCAAAATCCTTGCTTGACATCCTTCTGAATTTCTAGCAAAGAAGCAAATCCATTTCTCTCGATCAAGGTCTACAAAGTGGGTCCACACAGGCACTGGGGAGTGCAGATACAAGCCGTGCCGGTACGTGCCGGCACTGAGCTGGGATGAGANGTGACCTTGGGCAGGGCAAAGAGAGAGGAAATTATATCCTTTAACACTAGACATATACTTTAGATGCTAAATTTCCTGAGAGGAGCACAATCCAAGTAGCCAGGACCAGGAATCTCACGCATCCATCAAGGCATGGCGGGGACACGTGAGTGTGGTGACCCTCTCATCTGCAGGATGTCCATGAAGGTGCCAAGGCATCGATGGTGAGATGCCCATGGTGATGCTTCATTGGCTGGGGAGGTTGGAGGTGGTCCCTTCCAATCTCAACCCTTCTGTGACAGTCAATGTGAAATGTCAGGTGCTCGCCTGTATGTATTTTGGTGCTTTTATTGAGTTGTATTTAATGTGGTGCATTTCTCTCCCTGCTTCTGACCCTTCCCCGGTGACCTGAGATGTTTCAGCAACTCACATGAACCCTGCAATGGATGCTTCTTCCTCACATCCAGCGGCAGCCCCTCAGCCTGGGAACTTTTGCAAGACTTGGCAGCAGGGCCGTTGCAGGAGTATTTCACACAGGACCCAAAAATATTGCTGTCGGTGCAGCGTCGGTCGGCTTGAACGCAGGGTCAGGTCCCTAAGAAATCAGACTGTTGACGAACCAGCTTGAGCGTATTCAAATGTTTCGTCTGATTTTCTTGGACTGCAAAGTTTCCAAGGGAGCCAAAAAGCTGGCTGCTCTTCTTGTTGACTTTGCAGACCAGAAATACAGCCGGGTTCAGTGAAATAAGGAAGCTTGAATTCTTGTATTGGTGTGGCAAAGAGGGAAAAAGCTCAATTTGGAAAAGCTCAAATGTCCGCTTTAGAGATAAAAATAAAAGTCCAAGGTGGGGTCCCCTGGTTCTGCTGCCTGCTCTCTGCCTGCACTCGGCATCAAAGATGATTGCTCGGGCACAGGGCAGCCCACAATATCTAGCCCCAGGACCAAAATCCTTGCTTGACATCCTTCTGAATTTCTAGCAAAGAAGCAAATCCATTTCTCTCGATCAAGGTCTACAAAGTGGGTCCACACAGGCACTGGGGAGTGCAGATACAAGCCGTGCCGGTACGTGCCGGCACTGAGCTGGGATGAGAATGCGGGAGACATCAGGCAGGAGCAGAGCATCGCTTTAAACTACAAATGAACTCTGAAATGACAGTGAACTTGAAGTAAGCCCGTGTTTCGGGCCAGGCTGGCCGTGAATCAGCCCTGGAAAATGAAAGATGAAACTTTCTGACTTCAGTTCAAGTTATGAACTTATAAACTCCCAATTATCTGGTTCAATGGATGGAAGCCAGAGACAAACATTTTTCGAGGCGAGTGTATGGGACAGCTTCCTGAAAATGAACTCATTGAAAAAGGCGTGATTTGGAGACTAGAAGTTTTACTCAAAATCTCCTATTTTAAAAAGCTAGGTTAATTTGACATGAAGATATCTTGCTGTGGATCCCAGAGCTACTCTTGAGCATCCTGCATCCCTTTACTGCTGTTGTGGTTTAACCCCAGCCAGCAACTAAGCCCCACCCAGCTGCTCACTCACTCCCCACCAGTGGGATGGGGGAGGGAATCAGAATAGTAAAAGTGAGAAAACTCATGGGTTGAGATAAAGACAGTTTAATAGGCAAAGCAAAAGCCACGCACACAAGCAAAGCAAAACAACGAATTCATTCACCACTTCCCACCAGCAGGCAGGTGTTCAGCCATCTCCAGGAAAGCAGGGCTCCATCACACGTAACGGTTACTTGGGAAGACAAAACGCCATCACTCCGAACGTCGCCCCCTTCCTTCTTCTTCCCCCAGCTTTATATGCTGAGCATGACGTCATATGGTGTGGAATATCCCTTTGGTCAGTTGGGGTCAGCTGTTCCCAGCTGTGTCCCCTCCCAACTCCTTGTGCCCCACCAGCCTCCTTGCTCGTGGGGTGGGGTGAGGAGCAGAAAAGGCCTTGACTGTGTGTAAGTACTGCTCAGCAATAAAGAAGTCATCCTTGTATTATCAACCCTGTTTTCAGCACAAATCCAAAACACAGCCCCATACTAGCTACTGTGAAGAAAATTAACTCTACCCCAGCCAAAACCAGCACAACTGTTCTTTGCTAAAGTGTAGGGGCATGATAAATCACTTCAAAAAACAGAAGTTGAAAAAAATACCATTTTTTAAGCCCATCTGAATGATGGCAAATGTGCAAAAAGCTTTTGCACAGGACAGCCACATAAGCTTACTCCTTTCCGCCCCGAGACAACAAGGTCAGGCTGGCAGTGAACTATGGAAAAGCAGAGGCAACAGAGCAGCCCATGGCCCGGCTTTGCTATTTCATGGCACAGCCTTGGAGTGGGGGTTAAAATAGTGATGTCCCACATATGGGTGCAGTTTTTGTCAGCAAATCTTAGTACTGCAGGGTTTTTTGCAGATGCTGTTCCAGAATAAGGCTTTTTTTCCCCTTTTTCCTTTTAAAATACTGATTTCTTTTCTCTATGATTTTAAAAATGGCAGTATATTCCCCAAAACTGTCTTCAGGCATTAAGAAAATCAGAATATATGCCTGAAGCTCTGGCTCTGCTAGGGATAAAAACGCAAAAGAGGCGTCGTGCACACAGCTGGGCAGCAATTCCCCTCATGAGCTCCTAAAATTGGCACCTGTTAAAAGTTAGCGGAGATTTCATTGAGCTCTTGCTTGTTTTATTGAAGTGGATGGGTCAAGGACCGGGGTTTTATCAGCGCCCTGGCATCAAAGGGATGCACCTGTGGTCCCAGCTGCTGGGAATCGTCTCATCCTTGGGACTGTGGCCGCAAGCCAGGGGTATGGCCGGGGCGTACTGCTGGTGAGGATTTGGTGACCCTGGTGCCCACAATGATGCTCCTGCTCAGCTCCTGCCTGCGGTTGTGCCGGCGAAGTGGGTGAGCTCAGAGTTAATCCGCGGCGTTAACCAAAATCTCCTATTCTTACCCCAGTGCAAGACACAGGTGCATTCATTCAAATGCAGCTTGCCACGGTCCTGCAGGCTCACGGAGGCTCAGCCGGGGAGACTGTGGGTCCAGCTTCAAGGGAGAGGTTGATCGACATTTCCAGACCCTGCAGAGAAGCTTCTTGGTGAGGTCCCCAAAGTCCTTCAGGTGCCACCATCGGGTGGAGCAAATGCAGCACACGGGTAGAGCTCGAGGGAAGTCCTTCTGCTGTGTTTCTTGCAAATGCCTGCCACCATGACGGTGGAGAGGATGTGCTCCATCTGCTTGATGAACGACACTTACGGGAGATCTAGAAATGGGGTGGGGAGTGTTTTATCGACCAGCCGATAAAAGAAAATGCCTGGGAAATTCCTGCCTGGGAACACGCAGTGGAGGTTCGCACCATGCCTCAGCATTTAATTACAGCGCTTATTTAGCAGCTCTTGGCTGCCTGTCCCTGTCCTCGTGCTGCCCACAGTGCCATGCCAGTACAGCTGCCTATTTGCAGGGAGATGAGGTGGGAACAGATCCAGCTGACAATCCACTTTTTTTATTTATATATAATTGCCCCCAAGGTGGGATCAGTTCCTGGGTACCTTCACTAAGGCAGCCATCGACATCTAGATGCCCTCGTGCTGGCAGGGTTGAGATGAGTTGGGTGGTGGCTGACTTTGCGCTGGAGCGGATGAGCCCCATGCCCTGTGGCTGGAGGAGACATCTTCGGTGCCTCTCGTATCTCTGCTCCCTCGGGTTGGACTGCAGTGGGACAGCCTGTCCTTCGGCTGGTTTTGCTGTTGGTTGTCGTGTACAATGCCAAATTTAAATTATTTGTAAAACAGCAAAACATCCTGTGCTGGCTGCTGCATGTACTCTGTGTATGGCTCCTGTAGGGCGCTGTAGTGGTTTTTTTTCTGCTAAGATAGTTAAAATAGCACGAATTTCAGTGTGGAGCCAGGTATATTAATAGGAATGCCCTGATTTAGCTGCTTCTCCATACCACAGGAGCTTATAATAGCAGAATTGATCGAACCCTAAGTGAGCGGCTGGGTGTTTCTGCACTTCTGCAAGGTCTCTGTAGATTTTCCTCAATGTTGTGTTTTCTGTTCGCTGCATCCTGGCTCTTTAGGAAGCAGCATGAAGAAGAGATGGAGAAAAAACCCTGCCTGGGATGTCCCCGTGACAGGCAGGATTGGGAATAGCTGTCTGCCTCCCTCCCCAGGCTGAAACCATCTTGTGTGCCCTGGGAGTGGAGAGGCAGGGACCACTCTGGCGAGATCTCAAAGCAAGTATTTGATGTGGTAGGCCAAGCCGCTCCTGACAACCTCTGTTTCTGGCAGACCAGGAACATCCAGGGTAGGTCCCCGTGGCTCCCGTCTGGAGCTTATACATGTGGGAGCACCCGGTGCCGCTGGGCAAGGAGTCCAGGGCAGGGATCAGCGGTGCCAAGCACAGTGGGGCCGGAGATGAGAAGGGACGACAATGGGGCAGCCTGGGTTTTAGGCATGGTCCCATTTTTCGCATGGCACATGCAGCCAGCGACACTGGGGGGATGCTGCCCTCACTCGCCGCCGATCACCATGCCCCATGGCGAGGCAGGGATGGCCGCACCAGCTTTTCAGAGCCGGGCACAGCGGCTCAGTCTCCAGGAGCCTCCAGTGGGATGGTTGGAGCATCACTGGGTTGTTGGGATGAGGCTCCCTGGGTTTGCCACTCCTTTGGGTCTTGTACGAAGAGCCTTTTCCCCTGCACAACATATTTGGCTTTTTGCTTGTTATTGGGGTTGCTTTTTCATTCACCTCCTTTGCCTTTCCTCCCTGCACAGAGGCAGAGCACGTGCATCCCCAAAAACATTTATTATCCTGAAGTAGTTGGCTGCTGGCTTCATCATAAATGATGAATTTGAGGTTGTGGCTTAATTTATTCAGGGAAACTCATTTGCTTTCAGCTTGGTTAGAGCCTGCTCCAGCGCAGCAAGGGTGGCCGGGAAATGCCACCCACGCTGGGGTGTCAAAACGCCTCTGAAACCATCCGGGAGCCAAGCAGAGCCAGAGCAGCTTGCGTGTCTCCAGGCCATTAAAGCTTACCCCTGGGGCCCGGGAGGATGTGCAGAGCACGGATGAAACACTGCGTCCTGCCCGTCCCGTCCCTGCCGGATCTGGCCGAGGGAGCTGAGGAAGTTTTCCTGCTGAGCAGGGTGGTGAGGCTTCACATCTCAGCCTTTATTTAATTTTCAGGTGATAAAAGCGTTGCTTCCCTGCCCGGCACATCTGAGTAGCCAGCACGTTCAAACACTTCCCTTTCTGCAGGGAATTTGCATTTCCCTAAAGGCAGCGCAGGTTTTATGCAAATATCCCAATGAAAGAAAGTCAAAGCCAAAGCCTTCCCATGAGTAAGCATTCCTGGGCATTTCTCGAGCAGTCAGGTGCTCTCTTGCAAACCTTTTGTCGTTTTGGGGAGAAGCAGCACGACATTGCTGACTGCAGGCTCCTCTGGTCCGAAAAGCACTGTGTGATTACCACTTCACCTCCACATTGTCCCAAAAGCGGGATCAGTCTGGAAAGGTGCTTTGGGGTTGCAACGTCTGGCTGTTGGATTTGCTTTGCCTGGGTGCACTGTTCCCGTGGGACGTGGCATCCCCAGTTGTTGCGGTGTTCAGATGATGCTCAGCAGTGGCACTGTAGGCAGGATGGGTTTCCTCCGCTTCCTGCTATTCCCCTGAGGACGTGGTCCTTCTCCTTCAATGGTCTCCAAAATCACCCGGGCACGGTCCATCACAGCCAGATGGGCTTTGCTGCACAACCTCCTCCTCGCTTCCCTGCTTGGATGGGGAGAACAACAAGTAGCAGCATCACACGGTGGCTCTGGCATCTCCTATTCGGAACAGGCTTTTTGCTCATGCAAATTGTTGCAGTTTCTCTTTCTGAGATGCCAGAGATGCTGGCTTTTATAAAGCCACTGCTGGAAATCCTTCCTGTGAATGACAGGAATATGATTAGATGACTCTGTTCATCTTATGTATCAAAAGTTCATTTAAGTGACAGGAAGCACCAGGATCTCTATAGCTTGCCATCAACTCCTTTTTTAGCCGGTTTTGCCTCAAACAGTGGCCAGGAGCAGCCTTGGCATGCCAGAACATTACTGCGTTGCAAGTGAGGATGTGATTTAAAACGTGCTCGTCTGGAGCACCAGTAGCCTGCTTTCTGCTTCTGGTTTGCAGCCCAGAAGGAGACCGGATTGATTGTAATGGGGGAGCCCATTTTTGCAGTCTGAGACCATGTCCCAAGCTGCAGCGTTGTAGGACTCAGGTCCTAAGGAGTTTTCAGCCCGTTTTCCTAATGCTCAGAGTCCTGTTCCAGCAAGGTTTTTTAATCCCTTGGTTAATCTTGAATCCAGTTTGGACCCCACTCAATGAAGAGGCAAGCTGGGAGCTGGGTGGAAGCCAACGTGAGAACCTTATGTTTAATCTAAACCTACCATCTTTCAATTTAAAACCGTTGCCTCTTTTCCTACCACTACAGGCCCTAGTAAAGTCGCTCTCGGTCTTTCTTATAAGCTCCCTTTATATATTGAAGGGCTGCAACCAGGTCTCCCCACAGCCTTCTCTTCTCCAGGCTTCTCCAACCGCAACTCTCTCAGCCTTTCTTCACAGCAGAGGTGTTTCAGCCCTCTGATAATTTTTGTGGCCCTTCTTTGGACCTGTTATAACAGGTCCATGGGTCTTTCTTGTACTGGGGACCCCAGAGCTGGACATAGTTCTCCAGGTGGAGTCTCATGAGAGAGGAATAGAGAGGGAGAATCACTTCCCTCGACCTGCTGGCCACGGTTCTTTGGATGCAGCCGAGGATACGATTGGCTTTCTGGGCTGCAAGTGCACATTGTCGGCTCATGTCCAGCTTTTCATCCACCAGTATCCCCAAGTCCTTCTCTGCAGGGCAGCTCTCAGTCTATTCTTGCTACTGGGAATTGCCCCGACCCAGGTGCAGGACCTTGTGCTTGGCCTTGTTGAACTTCATGAAGTTCACATGGGCCCACTTCTAAAACCTGTCAAGGGCCCTCTGGATGGCATCCCTTCTTCCTTCAGGCTTTCAACTGCACCACTTAGTTTGTTGTCATCTGCAAACTTGCTGAGGGTGCACTCGATCCCACTGTCTATGTCATTAATAAAGATACTGAACAGTACCGGTCCCAATAGAGACGCCTGACGGACACTACTTGTTACTGATCTCCATTTGGACATTGAGCTGTTGACTGCAGCTCTTCGGATGTGGCCATCCAGCCAATTCCTTATCTATCAAATAGTCCATCCATCAAACCCTATCTCTCTCCAAGTCCCCAATGGCCGCTGATTCCTGAGCTGGAGGAAGACCTGCAGGCCGCATCCTTGCCTTTTTATGCCCCTGTAAGCCCAGCTGCAAGATGCATTTCCAGGGGGCTTTGAGTTTCAGGAGGTCCCCAGTTTGCAGGCCCTGAGCCGCCCGAGCTCTGCACTGGATTAATCTCCTTCCTCCAAGGCATTGCTCGATCCTCCCTTCTCCTGCTCCTTCCAGTTTGGTCCCCTATCTCCCATGTCGACAGGGTGTGAATTGGGCTGGGGACAAGGGGCAAGACTTTACACGCCAGGTGGGCTCTGCACATCATTGTCCCACCAGCAAGAACGGCTGCGACTTTTGGCATTTCATCCCCTTTGATCTTTTATTTGAAAGAAAACCACCTTTATTTGCTCTGTACACTCTCACGGGCGGGGAACACCTCTCGATGCCTGCCAGCACAGCATCCTTTGGCGCTGGGCTTGTGGGCAAGAGCAGCGGCGGCTCAGACCCAAAGATTTTGTCCCTGTTGCTGATGGTGGCCGAGTGCAGGGAGGTAGGAGAGGATACAGGATCAAGCCGTGCCTGTAGTCATGCATCCAAAACTGGCAGCTCAGAGATACCCGCTTTTATCCCTAGAGCTTTGCCGACGTGTTGCCTTTGCAGAACCGTGGTCCCACAGCAACCAGAGGTCTCTGCCATGGCTCTTTGCTGGAGCTAAGGAGGTTTCTGGAAGGGGTTTGCAGGGAAAACCTTCTCTGCAGGACCTGGGCTTGGTGGGATGAACCAGAAGCTTGGCGTGCCGGGGGTCTGCAGCATGCCTGGGCACCGTCAGACCTTGCAGCATCCCATGCAGGAGCAGGACATTTTTCCATCTCCCTTCGCTTGCTCCACAGCTTTTAATTATCCTGACTGACACCTATCATGTTTCCCTCGGCGTCTCTCCGTATTGTTAGTAGCCCTGGAGGGGCACTTACTACCTGCATGCAGCATCTCTGTCCCATCCCGTTGGGAAGGGTACAGCCCTGCAAGAGGTGGTTTCTGCTGGGAGGTGGCAGCGGTCAGGGCTGATGAGGATGAGGAGGAGCTATCCCAGAGTTTTCCGTGCAGCACCAACCTCATCGGCTGGTGTCTGCATTGAAAAGTGCTTCGGTGCCCACTGTGAGGGAGAGGGCCAGCGGTGTTGCCATCCCCCAGCAGCCTGTCACGATATGTGTGACCCTGCATCCATGGGGTGAAATGTTTAGACCCACTACTGGGGAGCAAGGGTGAGATGGTTTGGGAGGACAACCACTGAGAGCACAGGGTCTAGATGGTGGAGGAAGCTCAAGGACGTACAAATCCTATGTCAACCTGGTGCCATTAACTTGGAAGAGCTGCCTTTCTCCAGAGCCTGGCTTCTCTGGTCAATGCTGGCTATAGCTTGATGCCACCAGAGAAGACCTTTCCATGGAGTTCATCACAGGCAAAGCATGTTTTCTTGTCTCCTGTGTTGCCATCCCCAGTATGTCAGGGGGCAGGGTGTACTTTCAGCACTATCTGCAGGTCGAAATCCACCCGTTGAGTAGATTGGGTCCCCTGGAGCCCCCTTGTTCGTCAACAAATGTCCATCAAAGGCCACCGCGGATGGTTGGTTTTGGGGGTTGTGCAAGACGTGCCAGTGACGCAGAAAGGGCTGCCGGTGCCCTTTGGTCAGGGCTGCTGTTGGCTTGACGAGGAGGTAGGACTGGGCGGCGTAGGGACATCTTCCCATCGGGATGCCACCACCAAGCGGGGACATGCGAAATAGCAAAGTTCAGGTCCGGTGGAAAGCGGGGCAGTTAAAGATAAGGGGCCAAAACACTGATGCTGGAGTAGGCAGTGGAAAAACTAAACGCAGGCTGCACCTCTCCCAAAAGTAGCCTCCCCGACACGGGCTCAAGCTATGCTTCGATGGGGAGGTCACAACAGCCCCCCCATGCCCTTCCCGGGGGGCTGCCACTGCCCGCACTCCTGATGTTTACCCCATAAGGGGCATTGCTCCCCCCCTGCATTTTGCCGTTCAGGCACCTGCCACGAGTATTAAATTCGCTCGAAATGCTTCGAGAAACCACAAGAAAAGATAAGCAGATGTTCAGCCACGCCGGAGATTCGGGGTGGGAGAGGCACATGGTGGTGGCGGTTGTCGAGGGGGGCCGCTGCGGTCGGCTGCCCCCCCATGTGTGTTTTGGGGCAAGGATGCTGCTTTGGGATTTTTTTCTTTCCAAGGATGCTGTTGAGCAAGGCAGGAAGCCTGGAAATGCCCCAGCAGACGCAAAATTGCTTTTTTTTTCCTGATTCCTCTGGCCAAAAAATATCCCTGAAGGATGGGGGGCAGCTGGCCCTCAGTATTTGGGGTGCCTGACTTCCCTGTGCATCGGGTGCTGGAGCATTGAGACTGGCCGTCCCCAAACAATCCAGCCTTCCTCCCAAAAAACCCCTCCAGGGCACACCCTCTGCAGATTTGGAAGGCAGCCAGCCCAAAGCCTGCTATTACAGTTCCCCGTGGAGTTGGCCTCTCTTCCCCCCTGCACTTTTTTTCCTCCTTTCCCTTCAAATCCAAGCCAGGAAAAGCCTCTGACGTCGGCACCGCGGCTGCGAGCTCCTCGCGGCTGCTGGGGGAAGGCGGCGGAGGGGATATCCCGGATCATAAAACAAGGATCTTGCTGCGAGTGGGGCTGCCGCCGGCTGCCCGTGAGTCGTCTGCTGCCGGGGACGGGGTGGGAGGGATGGGTGGGGGACTGCGTTCAGCTGGGGGGGTCCTTTTCCCCCCCAGTGCTGAACGTTTGGTGCCTTTTTGTGTTTTTTATGAGCTGCTTCTGGTGGCTGACTCTCTTACAGTACAAGAAGGAGTTAGGTTAAAAAAAAAAATGCCTCAGATTCAGGCTGCTTAGAGGTTACATGTGGGTTGAAAACCTGAAATTGCAGCTAAAGGGCTATTCAAGGGGTGCCTGGAGCATCTTGCGTTTCCTCCGGGGCATTGCCCCACGAGCACTGGACAGGAGAGGCAGCCCCGGCACCGGTGGTCATCACAGGCATCCTTGCATCAGCGTGGGGTCCGTGTCCCATCAGGGCTGTGGACCGGCACCGAAGCGGGCGAGAGGGAAAAACAACTCCCAGAGGGCCATTTTAGGCACTTTCCACACTGTGCCTCAGCATCTCTTCAAAGAAAAAAGGTGCAAATAAAAGATAAAAAGGGGTCGATCATGATACCAGGATCTCCGGTGCATTCCCAGCTTGCACAGTGCTGGGAAGACTGTGCTCTTCTTTTTATCTGTCTGGCTGTCTCACTGTCTCGTTGTCCCCATTCCTCCCTCTTTCCCGGTCTTCTGAGTGTCTCCTGTTTGCAAATCTCCATGCTGACATCATGCCAGCATCATTCCCCGCTGCCTAAACACTACCAAACTCCTTAAATCTGACTGGAACTATATGATCAGGGGCCGTACGGCTCTTTTCTGCGAATTTACGTGTGAGCCGGCATTTACCGCGCGCCAAAAAGGGCGTGGAGGAAGATGCATTGACCTGGTTTATCTTGCAGGTGTGTTTTGGTGGGCTGCCGAGACCTCCCCGTCGCTCTCCCTCTGCACCCATGCAATTTTAATCCTCCTTGCTGTTTTGCTCAGAAAACATCCTCTGCGGCAAAACAAAAAAATAACCCCTTGGAGGAAAAACCCCGCAACACTTCCCTGGCAGATGGTGCTGGGCACTGCTCCGCTCCCAACAGCAGATATCCCACAGCCGCCACCGCCTCCCCACGGCACCCGGAATGGCTTTTCCAGGACATCCCCATCTGCTTTTTCCAACTCTGCACCTGGAGCAGGACGTGCCGGTGGCCGCTTATGCTTCTGCCCCCAGACACCGGCTCCTGCAGGGTGTTTTGTTTCCGTCGCTCTCCTCCTGGACCTTTCCTGTTTCCTTCCACGTGGCTGCGGCTGGAGGAAATCTCAGCGCCTTGGCTTTCCTCTGGCCGTGTCCCAGCTGCGGTTGTGGGCTGGGGACGGCACTGTGGCTCTCTGTGTCCTGGGACCTATCCTCCCTGGCAGTGGTGCTGGTGGTGGTGGTGCTGGTAGCAATGGTGGCAGTGGTGGTGCTACTCGTGCTGGTGGCACTGGTGGTGCTGCTGCTGCTTGTGGCAGTGGTGGCAGTGGTCGTGCTGCTGATGCTGCTGGCAGTGGTGGCAGTGGTGGTGCTGGTGGTGCTGCTGGTGGGTCTCCTTGTGCGTGCAACCAAGCCTCGTAGACCTGCTCACTGTGGTCACACATGGCAGTGGTAGATGTGTGCAGAACTGCTGCGTGGTAGTAACTGGGACCACTCAGAAACTTGCATTCAGTTTTCAGGGTGATGGAAACGCTTGTTGCGGAGGTGGGATTGCAAGCAGAGAGAGTTGGATTTGATCAGCCGTAGGGGGAAAGGGCCAGTCAGTGTCTTGCTACGTGGGCTGAAACCAGGAGAGAGGTCGAGCAAATGTAACACAGATGGGTGTTTTGTTAGATTTTTCTGAAGGTGAACTTTGAACGTGAGATGTGCTCACTCGGGAGATAGCTATATTTATATACGGGTAAGATACATATTGTTTGGGTGAGTAAGAGCCTTTGTTCCAAGTCCCGCTGCTAAAGCCCACGTGGAGCGACAATTTGGCTCTGCAAAGCTTCCTTTTCCTTTGCTTGGGGAGTTGCTGTGCTTAGGAAAAACTGACTTCACCAGCTGCGTCCCGCTAGCCCGAGTACCAGCAACATAGCCATCAGGTCTGGCATCTGCTCACCAGTCCAGCCAAGCCCTTTCGTTAACTGCAGCGAGGAAGACCTGGCCTTTATTTTACGTCAAGGTGCCGGAAGGAAGAGCAGCCCCATCCCCGCCATTGCAGGGTCCGTCCCTGGACGGCTGGGACGAGGCCAAGGTGTGTGTAATGGAGCCACCACCACGCTGCAAAGGAATCACTGGGGGAGCCCCGTGATCCCCTCTGCCTTGGGGTGATGGCTCAGTGGTCCCCGTCCCCTGGAGAAGCATCCTCCATTGCCATGCCGGAGTGCGTTTGCCCTGGATCTTCACCAAGAGGCTGCAAAACTTCTTGGGGAAGAACCAGAAACTTCCACAGTTGTGATGAAAAATATCAATGGCGACTTGCACAGTACGTGTGTCTTTAGGTGTCTTTGCAAAGAAGAAGCCCGCTGGGTCACACCACTCCAGCTCGAAAATTAATGCTTGTAGAAATTCAAAGGCAAACATCACTGGTGAAGCTTTGAGATGAGCTTGCAGATGTTGGGGTGGGAGTGATGGGCACATTGCAGGGAGGTGGCCCCCATCCCTCCCCCGGCCTTGGGCATGGCAGGGGGACGGTGGCAGCAGGGTACCCAGCTCCTCCGATCATCCGTGCTGGATTTCCTTCGTTGGGCTTCACCCCGATGGGTTTGAGCCTGAAAGGCCAGTGCTGCACTGCTGAGCATCCTCATCCAGGGCTTGCTTACTGCATCCTCACATGCTTCATTCAGATCCAGATCCCCTGTAGCGCTCGAGTCAGAAGGATATTTATTCACTTGGCAGGTTATTAATACTAGCTGAAATATCCTTCTCTACATTGTTCTGCCATGCTTAATATGGTGATCAGCATCGCAGCCTGCAGAGCTGGGGATGATTTGCGATTGAATATCCATTAGGGATTTATGGGCTTCGGGGCTGAATTGCCAGGACGTGCAATTGCCAAAATACTTGAAATGCTTCCACTGGAGAAGAGACCTTGTGGGAAAGGAGCACTCGCTGTTCTCGAACGCAGGCGGTTCCCAGCGAACCTCCGTTACTGGCAGTGAGCACACCCAAGCCAATAAAAAATTATATGGTATCCAGAGCGCTGATGAAGCATGAACCGTGTGTCGGATGATGATGGGGAGCAAGTTACTGCTCCCGGCATGCGATGCTGGCGTTGGTGCTCACTGCGGCTCCCAGTCCCACAGAATTGCTCAGCGGGTGGGTTTAATCCAGGACACAATTAAACATGGGCACAGTTTGTATTAACACGACCCTGCAGCCGATTAAAATGGGGAATGAGGTTTTTTGGAGAGGGAAAAGTTATTTTTTGCTGCTTTTCCTTGTGCACTGCAAGCACCTCTCATGCTAGTGCATCAAGCCCAAAGAGGCAGAAGGCAAGATGTTGTTAAACGCGATGGAAGCTAAAAAAGCCGAGAGCCGAAGGCATTAAAAGGAGAAGCAGAAGATCCTCGGGTCCTTTGTTTCAGAGAAACTGGGTTTGCAAAGGGATGATTTTGGGCAATACCTGCTTTCCAGCAGCTCTTCCATTTGAACAGGCATTTGTGGCTGCCCATCCCTCCCGCCTCCTGTCCCTGTGGAGGGTTTTAACCTCTTCTTTCCTTGAAGCGAATGGAGAAGGAAGGAAAAAGCTTGCTGAGGAGGTTGCCAGCAGGTTTTTCTTGGGAAACGTTCACTCGCTGGGTTGCTGGCTCTTTTTGTGGCTGTGCTGGCCCGCAGCTCAATGGCTGGACCTGTAGGAGCCACATAGCCAAAACCAGCCCAAAATTACCCTCCAGAAATACCATTTCTTACCCAGCCGTGGTGGGCTCATCCTGGGGGGGAGCAGACCCTGCAAGCAAAGTGATGGGTGGGAACATCACTGGAAAAGCACAGCGAGCCCCACAGGGAGAACAGGTTTCCCATCCCATCTTGCAGGAGCATTGCAAGGTTTGAGCAAACATCCCGGCTGCCGTGGTCCAGCTGGGGAGGCTGAGCTGCCTTGGGGTAGGTCAGCATCACCTGGGGTCTGAGCTGCTCTGAATCAGACCTAAAACGCTTCTGGGAGGCAGCTCTTGCCTCGCTCCCATCCTTCAGCTGAGCTTGCAGCCTCCATCAGCTGCTAAAACGTGATTTTCTCAATGGGGACTGGAAAATCCACCCCAGGATGTCCCACTCATCCCCTGCAGCCCAGGCAAGGTTTGAACTTCGCAGAGCATCCTTGCAGGGTAGATTATTATTGTTCTTCAGCATCCTTCGAAAAAAAAACCCAAAAAAACACACCCTAACTGAAGGAGCCCATGGCTCGACGCTGCTCGGCTGCGAGTCACCATTGCAAACCACAGAGCTGGTTCTGTCCCATCTCCTCCTGGCTCTGGGGTAGCATTACCCAATTTTTTTACAGGCAAAAAAAAATGAGTCAGGAGTGATGGGATGTGATTGACAAGGGGGTTCAGGGCAACTCAGGGGGACAGGGACATACGAGGGTCTGCAGAGGAGCTGGGGAAGGCTCAGTGCTGAAGTCCCCTTGGGTTTTGGCCCTTTCCCAGCTCCTAGCCCCCTGTAAGCTCCTTTCCAAAATCCCGGCTGTAGAACCGTGGGTGCAGAGATGCGCTGTGCACCAGGGCAGCGCCAGGGCTCGCACATGCTGCCAATAATAAATAATTAGTGCCCTGCCAGCGGGAAACTCCACGATTTTAGCAGCCAAGCTGGGCACATTTAGGAGAGCAGCCCCGCTTCCCCTTCCCACCTCACCTGGCTTTTTTTCCCTTTGCTATTTGATTTTTTGCTATTTGTTTTTTTGCTATTTGATTTTTTCATTCCTGGGGACCGCTGACAAAGCAGGAGCCAGCGAGCAGGTTGTAAATGATGGTCGGGCACGGAGGAGCCTGGCAACAGGACTCGGGCAGCGTGATGAGCTAGTCGGTCCTCAGCACACCTCCTTGCTCCCATCTTGTCTTGTATGGGGATAAAAGAACCCAGAGGGGAAAGTTTCTGGGCACTGGGGCATCAAGAGTAGAGGCGAGGGGCTGCATGCCAGCTCGACTCGGGTTACTTATGTGCTTATGGTCTATTTTGAGGCTCCAGCCACGCAGCGTTAAGCAGCCTCTGACCCAGGGAAGGGACCAGCTTCAAAACAAGAGTCCGGCAGGTTACGACCTGGGGAAGCACCGGGTTTCCCTCGTCTCTGAGTGGGGCTGGCAGCACCCTCCCCTCCCCCCTGGGCCTGTTCTCACTTGGGTTTTGGCATTTCCACAGCAGGAATTGATTTGCTTTTTTAATTCTTCCCACTGCCATCCTTGAAGGTAGAGATGCCCCAGGTTGCGAGGCCAGGGTACTTTATAGAGAGCGACGCGCTGGCGGTGATGGGGATGCGGATGAGCGAGCAGGGGGACACCTCCATCACCAGCATTGGCGAAACTGCTTGCCCACAACCCCCTCCTCTGCTCCCCCCCTTTGCAAGAAAGCTCATTTTGCAGGCGGCTTAGTTGGCCTAAGAGCATTAGAGGTGCATTTGGTGGATGTTAGCCGCTCGAGCAGCGCCGGGAGCATGTGGCCGATTAGGGGCAGCAGCGGCTGGTTTCGGGCAGAGCACCGCATTCGGGGTGGAAATATTCGCCGTGCGTTTTGGGGACGCAAAGGTGAGGTCTGGGAGGACAGGACGGGTGCTGGGGAGGGGTCAGCTCAAGTGGTGCGGGTGCTTAAATACACCAGCTGGGTGCTGATGTTGGGTGGCATGAGGGCAAACCCCTTCCCTGCCATGTGCTTCTCCCTTTTGCGGGGCAAATTGCCCCCCTGGCTTTCCAGTGCCATTTCAGCTTTTCAGATGATATTTCAGCTTTTTCTTTAAATACCACCTCGCTTTCTAATCTACGATCTCCTGCGAAGATGAGCATGTTCAGGGATGCGACGGGTGCTGGTACATTCGGGGATGCGTGTCCCCCTGCACCGTCCAGGGGCTTCCTTGGAGCCAGCCTGGGGAGGAGGACACCCTTTACCACCGTGTTTCCCTTTCCTTCCCCTGCAGCCTCGCTCTCCGCCGGGATTTATGGAGGTGCTGAGGAGCAGCTCTGAGCCCCGCGGCCCCCGGCAGCCCGCCCCGTGAAGCAGCGCCCGGCCACCTCGCTTCATCTCGCCCAGCATCCCGACCCTCCGACTCAACCATTCAAGGCTCCCGTGCATGGATCGCCCCAGCGAGGGACCGCTGCCGGACGCCGCCGACGCAGCCCCGTAGGCTCCCGGCCCCCCGTGCCACCCCCAAGTACTCCACATACCCCGATGGGGTAACGTGACGGGGGTCACCCTCCCGCCACCGCCACCCCCCGTATGCAGAGGCCTTTCTAGAGCGCCAGGGAGCGGCACGGCAGCGGAGGCGGAAGCCGCTCGCCGTCGCACACACGCTGAGGACGCCGACACTACAGCAAAGGGATAATTTTTTTTTTTTTTAATTATTATTATTATTATTATCATTAATATTATTTTTTCCCGTTTGGCTTTTTCCCGCGGGGGGCTTGCGGTGTGTCGAAGAAGCCGGCGCGCTCCCAGGAGCTGGGATTATTTGCACAACTTCTGTATATTGAGTTCTCGATCCTGTTTTATTTTTATTTTTTAAGCGCAGAGGAGTTGTTGGGGTTTTTTTTTCCTCTCCACGCCACACTTTTCTTGGGTTTTTCCCCCACCATCATCAGCACCACCTCACCCTACTCTCGTCCCGCCATGGCCCGGATGAACCGCCCTGCGCCGGTGGAGGTCTGCTACAAAAACATGAGGTTCCTGATCACCCACAACCCCACCAATGCCACGCTCAGCACCTTCTTGGAGGTAAGGAGGGGAGGCTGGAAGGGGGGGACTGGGGCCAAGATGCACATTTTGGAACTAAAAGCCGATGTTGAGATGCAACAGGGATCAATCCTCTGTAGGATGAGGCAGCGGCACGTCCCCTTTGGTACCACAGCCCTCGGTGGCATTCAATCACTGCCGGCTAATTGGGGTAGGATGTTTTGGAGGACCCCAAGCATGGTGTTTGGGCACGGCGGAGTTGGAGCAGAGTTTCCCCATTCCTGTTGCATCCCCTGCCAGCACCACCAGCACAACACGTGAAGGGGCTTTGCAGTGATGCACATGGATCCCCTGCATCTCCCAGCATCTCGATAAGGACTTTTCATCCCAAATATCCCAGCGTCTTTCCAAGGGCTGGAGTGTATCGGGCCGTGCGCAAGGAGTTGGAGAGCTCGGTGTTGCATGAGCCAGTGACGGTGTCCTGCCTGGGAGCGCTGCCTCCGGCACTGGCAGCTGCCAGGAGTTAGGGAGGGATTAATGGATGTGTGTCTGCGGTCCAGGGCGAAAGACTTCGACTTTTTTCATCAGTGCCTGGGGGAAAGGCAACATCCTGCAGGTTCGGTCGAGCCGGCACAAGCAGCTTCTGCTTACAAGGAGGCATTTTGGGATGTTGCTGCGTTTGTGGGGGGACATGGGGCTGTGTGTGTGTGTGCCTGGCAAAGGGTTTTTGCCTTAGACCTAAACCGCCTTGAGGTCTGATGTGCTGGCACCAGAGGCATCCTCAAGGAAACCCTCCCAATGCACATCTGAAAAAACAAGTGTGAGTGCCACCGGCTTGGAGAGCCACAGGAAGGTGGTTGGGATTTGGAGATGGCCACCCCATTCCCTGCGTGCTGCACACAAGGCAATGGGGACGGCACGGTGGGAAGGAGGGAAATTCCCCTTTCCTCCAGCTTCTTAGATTTTTGGCTGAGCTGCGACGTGTGTAGGGGTTTGCTGTGGTCTGGCGAGTGCACATGGGGAAGGAAGGAGATGGATCATTGAAGGGGATGATCTCACGTGGTGCCCGTGCGGCCAGTATGCCGGCACATAATCTGAGGGCAATCCGTGTGGCGGGCGATAAGCCACACTGGAAACAGCCCAAGTCCCACACCCAAGCCTGCAGTGCACTGGAGTCATGACGGGATACGGCAACGAGGTCAAGAAGGAGCCCCTGAGCAATCTGCAAGATGCTGAGCACAATCGGGGGGGTGCATTACAACCCCCCCAGCCGCCTCCGTGCATTTCTGCAGCAGGAGTTGCAACCTCACCAGGAGCAAATAATTTCTCCTTTGGGGGATTTGCAGCCATGTCAGGGATGTTTCTTTGCCTGGGGTGTAAAGTCCCTGCTGGTGCGGCCATCGGGGCTTAAAAATAAATGGCTCTGTTGGCACTCGTGACTCCAAGGAGTCATGAAAGTGCTGGGTAAAAATCCTACTATGGCCACGCAGCTTCAGTGCCCTGGGATTTAATGTTTCCTTGTGCTTCGCAGGCTGGATGGACCACGGAGGAGTTTGCTCAAGGGTCCAGAGATGGGGCACAGCACTGTTTTAGGGTCCGTAGGGGTCCGCGTGGTCATAGCAGGGCTCAGATGTGTTGGGGTTAAGTGGGCTGCAACTGGCAGGGTTTTTTCAGACCCCTCTTGTTTTCCCTCCCCAGGACCTGAAGAAGTACGGTGCCACCACAGTGGTGCGAGTGTGCGAAGTGACCTACGACAAGACCCCCCTGGAGAAGGACGGCATCACTGTCATGGTAGGTGGGCGGCGGGATGGGTGCTGGGGGAGCTGCCTGCCCCTTCTGCTTAAATATCCCCATCCCTGGGGTCTGCTAAACACCCCGCGTTTCGGATAGAGCGAATGGGCATCGCGCTTGCCCGGGAGCAGGGTTTGAAGCCCAACTTCATCCTCGGGGTGAGGCGGGCGAGCTCCCCGCTCCCCGGGCTGAGATGGGGCTGGTGCTTTAAAAAAAGAAAGCGCTGCCCACGCACCCGAAACTGTGACTCATAGGGTTGAGTCGGCAGCTGCCTTCCCTGCCTGTCACTCGGGCTTTAAAGCATCCCGGGGATGAAAGCGCCTGATCCCACGTGGAAGATGCGCGTGGTTCCCGTTACCCCCGGCATTATCTTATCTTGGGGGAGGTTTTTTGCTTTTCCAGCAGCCGGCTGGGGCAGCTCTGGGGGATGAACGGGAGCAGGCAGCAAGCAGGAAAAAGGCAAGGAGGCAGAGCAGGCAGCTGCCTGGGCTGCGTCTTGGCTGATAAGTAATTGGAGATGATGTCAGGCGTGATTGCCCTGCCAGAGAGTTCAGCTCCAGCTGGAAAAGTGAGGCTCTGCTCGTTACTTAGGGAAGGGTTTGGAAGTGCCTCGTGTCTCCTGGGGTGGTCCTCTGCGTGTAGGTCCTGTCTGTATAGCTCTCTCTGTGTTATGTATATCCTATAGAGCTATATCCTAGATCCTCTGGGATACAGGTAGGTAATAGATCCTATGTCTCTCTAGATACCGATACCCCAGTTGCAGATCTCAATGCTATGTCTCTATAGGATATATCTTACGAAGAAAGATAGCTGTATCCTATATATAGGATCTGTATGTAGGAGGTCATCTCTATTCTCTTACAGACCAAATTCTGCCTTTTACCCTGTTTCTGGCAGGAGTTCTTCAGTCTGAGTTTCTATATCTAAGATATACATACCTCTCTACATACCTTATATAGAGAGATATCTATATCTAGGATATGTTTTATATAGCGAGATATTTATATTGTAGATATAGAGACTACGCAAGATACTATATAGAAACTATATAGTTTCTATATATATGGTTTCTATAACTATATAGAAACTATATAAGATATATAGAGCGATATCTACATCCTATGTATCTATGGATAGATAAACCTATGCAGATACAGACATATCTCTCTATATGTATCTCTATATACCTATATCAAATATATAAAACAGAATCATAGAATCATAGACTGAGTGGTGCAGTTGATACACCTGAGGGAAGGGATGCCCTCCAGAGGGACCTTGGCAGGCTTGAGGAGTGGGACCATGAAGTTCAACAAGGCCAAGTGCAAGGTCCTGCACCTGGGTCGGGGCAATCCCCAGTATCAGTACAGAGCGGGTGCCGGATGGATTGAGAGCAGCCCTGCCGAGAAGGACTTGGGGATACTGGTGGATGAAAAATTGGACATGAGCCGGCCATGTGCACTTGCAGCCCAGAAAGCCGATCATATCCTGGGCTGCATCCAAAGAAGCGTGGCCAGCAGGNCACCCAAGCACAAGGATGACATGGACCTGTTAGAGCGAGTCCAGAGGAGGGCCATGAACGTGTGGAAGGCTGGAACACCTCTACTGTGAAGAAGGCTGAGAGAGTTGGGGTTGGAGAAGCCTGAAGAAGAGAAGGCTGTGGGGAGACCTTATTGTGGCCTTTCAATATATATAAAAGGGGCTTATGAGAAAGATGGAGTGAAGGACAAAAGGCAGCAGTTTTAAACTGAAAGAGGGTAGGTTTAGATTGGACATAAGGAAGAATTTTTTTACGATAAGGGTGATGAGACATTGGACCAGATTGTCCAGAGAAGCTGTGGATGCTCCATCATTAGAAGTGTTCAAGGTCAGGCTGGTTGGGGCTTTGAGCAACTTGATCTAGTGAAAGATGTCCCTGCCCAGGGCAGGGGAGTTGGAACTAGATGATCTTTGAAGGTCCCTTCCAACCCAAACCATTCTATAATTCGATGGTTTTCTGATACAGTGTGTCATCCCCAGTGCAAGCCCAGTGACCTGCGCTCATGGCTGAAGCGGTGCTTTCCACGTGCTGTGGGAAGGAGATGATCTTGCAGGACGGGTACCCTGAAGCCCAGCACAACTCCTTTCTTCGCAAAGCCACACTGAAATCACATTACAGGTTCAAGGACTGAAGTGAAGCTCAGCGGCTTCTTTTGCCATCTTACACCAAGGATGACTCCAGCACAGCAGCTTAGTGACTCGCTCCTCAAACATGAGGATTACAGCCCCATGCTTCCTACTCCAGCGATCGCCGTGCCACGTCCCCTCCAAGCGATGCTCCCCTCTCCGTCCCCCTCTCCCATTCCTGTGTAGCCAAGTGGCCACCTTCCTCCTGCCAAATCCATTTTGGGAGAGAATTCCTCAGTTTGGGAGAGACATACAGCCTCGACTGGCTACCAGTGCCCATGAGAAGAGACCATGCCTTCCCCAAAATGCTGCAGCAGTCAAAGGCAAGGGGGGTGACACTCTTCCCCCACAGCCAAGCCCAGGGCCGGGGGGTGCTTAATGCACCACCCATTTTATCCACTTTGTCACTGAATTCCAGTGTTGAGTCCATGCAGTTTGAGGATGAAGCTTAGAAGAAGATGGGTGCTTTTTTTTTGCCCCTTAAGAGCCTTTCCTGAAGGATGCTACTTAAATGGCCCCATTTGGAGGGGTCTCCCTCCCTCCCTTTGGCTCTCTCTAGGGCTGTGTTTGGGAGTCCCCAGGGCGTCTTTTCAGGGCTGTGTGTTCACTTTCGCTCCCATGTGTTGCTGCAAGCTGAATTTTGGCATTGTGTTAGACCCTGAGATTTCAGCCGTCTCCAAACCACCTTTGCTCAAACTTCCCACGAAGTTGCTTTGTGCTCCCAAGGGCTGGATTTAGACAGGAGCTGGCAGGGGGTTGCGGCTCTTCAGAGCTCAGCGCCGTCATCCGAATGGGGACCACGGAGGTGGTCCATGGAGGCAGGAGGACATGGGGACCACGTTGCAGGTCCTGTAGGTGCTCCTGAAGGCTGTCCATAGGAGATGGGAGGAACCCTAGACTTGTATAGCTGCTACATCCCTGTGGAGCTGTGTGTGAGCCCAGTTGCCGGCACACGCATCCACTTCCCCGCTGCCAAGGTCCAAAACACCATCGCCCTGAGTAAAAAGCAATCCCCTGAGTTTTTCCCCAGGGTCTGACAGTGTTTCTCTCTTCCCCTGACCTTGCCCCCACCTTGCAGGATTGGCCGTTCGACGATGGAGCGCCTCCTCCCAGCAAGATAGTGGAAGATTGGCTCAACTTGCTGAAGACCAAGTTCTGCGAAGACCCCGGCTGCTGCGTGGCCGTGCACTGCGTGGCCGGCCTGGGGCGGTAAGTCAGAGCTCGGCACCCAGCCTGCCACCCCACCCATGAAGGGGAAGAAGGAGAACCATGCCTGCTCTCCTCCTTCCACCTTAGAGCAGGGGTTTTGCATGCAGCGGAGACTTTAGTGGGAATAGGCATCGACGGGGAGGGCTGCTGCCTGAGCTCCCCCTTGCACTTCTCATGGCCAAATCCTGGGCACCGGGGAGGGACCTGGGTTGCTCAGTGCTGTCCTGCCAGTGCCCCACGGCGATTTTGCTTTTGCTAAGAGCTCATCATGGAAATACTGCAGAATGCTTCCCGCTACAACCGGGAGCCACGGCATTTCAAGAGCCGCTGTGTTTTGCTGCTCCCGCCGATGCAGGTCAGGTTTTGCATGTGTATTTACATCCGCTTTTCCGATAGATTTGCCTCCAAAGTCCTCATGCTCATTAGAAGAGCAGCAAACAGCTGCCAGCCCCATCCTCGGCGTTTTACCCCTAAAATCAGCCGTTTGTTGGGGCAGCACTTGCAGCCAAAAAGCGAGAAATTACAAACTAGAAGCCAGCGCTGGCGATTGCCCGCAATGCCACCATTACGGCCCTGCAGCGTGTCCCCCCGCCCCAGGACGGGATGTCAGCCTCTGGGCCACGTGGCTGGGGAGTGACCGCCACTGCCATTGCCTTTCAGCGCTCCCGTCCTCGTCGCGCTGGCCTTGATCGAGAGTGGGATGAAGTACGAAGACGCCATCCAGTTCATCCGACAGTAAGCCAAGCGACGTTTCAGTGTCGGGGGAGAAAGCAGCCCCTCTCCAAGGGAACGGAGATCTGGCATGCCTCAGGGGTTTTTTGGGGCACCGGGGTTGCTTTTCTCTCCTTTTGGCATGGAAGAAAAGCAGGGGCCAGCACCAAGCACCTTGTGCCTTTGCATCAGGGCTGCAGGAGGCTGGGGAGGCATCCGAGAGCATCCTTGGGGGGCTTTTGGCAGGCACCCCGCTTTGGGCAGCCTCCCCACGTGTTTCTTCCCTGGCTCTCCGTGTCCTAAGACGTGCAGGGCGAATGAGCAAGAAGCTGGGGTCAGTGCCTGTGTCCATCCCTGGAGGACACATGAGGCTGCAGCCTCCAAAATCCCTTCTTGCTCCGGGCAGAGGGGGTTCAGCACCCCAATAGGGGTGGGTTTCGGATGGGGGGTCTTCTCCTGCCACACCACTGACTGTGCTGGCCCTTCTCTGTCCCCGCAGGAAGCGCAGAGGAGCCATCAACAGCAAGCAGCTGACGTACTTGGAAAAATACCGACCAAAGCAGAGACTCCGATTTAAGGACCCTCATAACCACAAGAACAAATGCTGCATCATGTAACCTCAATGACCTCTTGCCAAAATCCGTGCACACAGACACCCGGGCACTTGCACGCATCCCACCCCCTCACCTCCTCGCCCAGTCCCATGCACCCCACGCGCTGCCCCACTGACAGGGCTGGGGTGGGGGGACATGGAGCACCACCAACGTGTCCCAGCACCCACAGCACGGTCGTCTTGCCGGACCCCCGAAAAAGGCTGCCCCGAGGAGGGAAGGCAGCGCTGCCCTTTGACTCTTGGCATTAGCAGGCAACGAGCTCACATGACGGTTCTTCATCGCCTTCCTCCTCCTCCTCCCTTTCCCCTAACATTGCACTGAGAGGGAAGGGCAGAGGGTGCTTGGTTTGGGGTGACGCAGGCAGGGCTGTACCAGCAGAGAAGGGATGGGGAGCAGGAGGGCCGGGGCACCCCCAGAAAAACCCTTTCCCACCTCTTCCCTGTAAATAAGGGCTGCAGCAGCGGGGATGGAGGTGGGGATGGTGCAATGGCCTCAGGGGGGAAGATGGTGATAGCGGGGAGAGGAGAAGGGGACTCGTAGCTTGGTGCTGGCCGTGCAGCCACAGGAAGGACTGAGCTAAGCCCCCCCAAGCACCATTCCCTTTCTCCTGGCCCCTCTGCCACTTCACCATCTCCCCGTTGCCTTGATGCCAACTGGGATGCTGCAGATGGGGCTCGTTGGGGGCTTGCTGCAGTGAAGGCAGAAGTGCTGGGAAATTTGGGGACCATGGTGGGGCTTCAAGGCACCCAGCTTTGCCAAGGTGCACGGTCAACACTGGGTCCCCCAAAATGTGGGGTGCTTTTATTTATAGCTTCCAAATTCAATGCACAGGGTGGTGGGTTCTCTTCTGTCGTGTCCTCATCATCGAGCCACGGCACAAACCCCAATTCTGGCTGCGATGCCTTGGGGACGCAATGCATATCTCGAGGCACGTCCATGTCCTCCACTGCTGCGTTTGCTGTCCAAGGGGCTGGGCTGCAGCTTTCCTGGGGGATTTCGGGTGCTCCTGGCAGGAGCACATCACCAAATTTTGCACCTGCCTTTCCCACACCTGGTAGCATCTGTAACGCGACGCCTGGCACCCCAAAACCCCCCGGCATGTGCCCTGGTGGAGTGGACTCAGCTGCCCCTGAGCCAGGACATTAAACATCTCTCAACTTTCTGCCTTTGAACGCTTGCAGCAGCTGGAGCGGTGGGCATGTAGGGGACGTGGGGGTGTTTTTTCTTTTGACAAGGATAAGAAGAAATTTGCTAATTAAAGGAAAAAAAAAAAAAAACTTTAAAAAAAACCTGTTTGTCTTCCGCACGTCCTCTGGCCTTTGTTTCTCCCATCACTGCCTGCTGGAGCCCGGGAGGTGACCCATGGCCCCCCAGACCAACCCCCAGCACCGTGCCATCTGCTGTCACCAGGGCATACGTGTGGCCCAAAGGATGCTCCAGGTATTCTTTGGGCTCGCTGCTGCTCACCCCCTCAGCTGCAGAGGATCGCAGGTGTTGGGGCAAGGAGGGCTAGTCATCCAGCACCTTGTGGTTTTAGGTTGCCCAACTTGAGATGCCTTCAGTACCCTGTGATGGGTATCTCCAAAGGTTTGCGTGCCTTCCGAAACGTAGTATCCAGAGACATTAGCTTCAGAGGGTTCATCTCTTGGGATAAGTGGCGAGGAAGGCTGGTTAGACACTTCCAGTACCTACAGAAGGGTAGGGTACGGCCTTGTGCCACCACGCGTGGGCAGAGGAGGAGCTCGGAGCTGTTTCCAGCACCCCTCCTCCTCTCCCAACGGGAGCCAGCCCTGCTGCACGGCAGGGATGGCCATCCTGTGGGGCAGGCCATGGTGCCAAGCGAGGTGGAGACCCTCCACACATGGCCCCGGAGCTGTCATACCGCACACCTCGGGCCTGTCCAAGCCCCTGCATTGTGGGACAGCCCTCGGTCCCTTGAGGTTCTCCTGCCCCATTTCAGGCTGTTGGTTCCTATGACTCGTGGGGAAGGTGGCGGTGGTTGAAGGGTCTGCGTTGGTTGGGAAGGGTAAGAAACTGGGCTGATAAAAAGGCCTGATCCTGTACTGTAGCAGTCCTGCTGGGTGGGTCACCATCCTCTTCCTGCCCCATTATGTCCTCCTGCTGCTAAAATAGGTGCTGCTTCATCCCTAGGGTCAATAGGAGATGGCTCGACATTGTGACGGGGACAGCCCCAATCCCTCTTAGCCAGGAGACCTCATGGTCTCATGTGCTCCCTGGTCACAACAGGCCATGCCATGACTTGGGAAGAGTTTAGGATAAAGCGGTGGTAACCGTTGCTTTGCAGGCTTGGAGGTGTTTCTGCCCTGGCAAAAGGAGAAATGTTTTCCTTGCCCACGCTCATGGGAGCATCGCATTGGCAGATTGCCCAGGGCAAGCAGTCCAGGGCTTCAGCCATGATTCTTTTGAGTTGGGGTCGGGATGGGGACAGAGGGGCTTGAATTCAGCCTTCTTTGACCACAGGAACTCTGCACCTCCTCCATGCAGGGATTGATGGTAGAAGTGCTCAATTCTGAGCTCTGATGAGAGTACACTCAAATCTCAGCTTGGTGGGCTTGTTTGGAGGAACACGGTGAGGGGGACAGGCTTCACAGTGCTCCTTCGCTTTATGTAGCATCAACCCAACCACCTTAAAAATAGAGAGCTTCTAGTGTAAGAGCAGTCCTTGACATGGTACAATCCATGTGGCCAAAACCTGAATGCCTCTGGCTGGCAGAGCGGAATCTTGATACTCTTCAGTTTTGTGAGTCACTGCAAAAAAAAAAAACCAAAACCATGCTGCTTTAATTGTCCTAATTTTTTCTTTTTTCTTTTTTTAATGCACGTCTTCCCCCTGTCCTGGAACTTGCTGTCACCTCCCATGTGCTGCTCCATGGACAGGACACCTCAGCAGCCCAGCAGCTGCCGTCCCTGCATGGAGGGCTTGAACCTGCTCCAAGGTTTCTCTGGGTTGGACTGCCAAATATATGGGATTTTTTTGATATGAACTTGGGCTCCTACCTCTGAGGTACCAGCTCCTTGATGTTTCAGCCTACAGAGGGTTACAGAAACAGGCTGGGGAAATTGAGGGGTCTTCCAACCGGGTTTTGGATTAGAAATCTCAAAGAAGAGCCCAGTTCCCTCATAAAAATCTTGGGACAGTTGGGGAAGAGGAAAAGTTGGAGCTCAGTAGACACATAGCACCAGAGTGAGGCCTAAGTGGCCAAGGGCTCATGGTTTGGGCTGGTTTTGGGGTCTCTCCTTGTACGCTAATCCTTATTTCACCTCAGATGCCAAGATGTTGAAAGGAGAGCCTTAAGAATCTGACGTATTCGCCGATTCTGTTACTGCTCCAGTTGTCTCCATTGGGTCTTGGCAGATGTCATAGGGAACAGACACTCCCATGGCTTTGGCTACAAACCAACCACCTTATCCTGCCCTTTTCTGCAGAAGCAAAGGCACAAACTGGGTGTTATACCTCCTCACCCCTATGCACGTCCCTCGCCCCCCTCCATGGAAACCCAACATCTTTCCATAGTTTGCAGGGACAGGTCTCCAAACTGGTAGCAAGAGCTTCGGAGGGATGGCAAAGCAGAGATGCCATAGTCATCAAACCAAGAGCTTGTAGGCTTTGCCTAGGAATCAGTCATGGGTGAACCTCGCATGGAGGAATAAATCTGAGCAGGAATTTGTAGTTGTGACCTCTCACCAGTGGCACACGTGTGCCCTTATCTGCGTTTCAGTTAAGAGGCTCGTGTGTCCCTTCTGTTCTCCATGTTTGCCAGTCGGATGGCGGGCATGGTTGGGGCAGCAGTGGGAAGGCGGCTGTCGCAAATGGCCAGCTCTTTATTTAAGAAGGGTCTGGTGACGCGTATTTAAAGACTTCGCATTTTTAAATTCATACTATGAGTCTTGCAATAAGGCTGATGCTGTGGTGGTTGGGCTGAGAGCTTTGGATGAGGAGGTTTATGAGTAACAGATTTCCCGAGGAAGCAAAGAGTCTTGCTCTATCTACAATAGAATGAGTTGTTTTCTTTTTTTTTTTTGCGTTGGGTTTGTTTGGTTTTTTATTAGTCCCAGTGGGAAAGCGCACAGGGAGTTTCGTGACTTCCATGCAGTTTCCAGGGTCTTGTATCTTATTTCCTTCCAGCGGGCTGGGTAGGTGCAGTTTGGTGAGTGGATTTGGATGGGATGCTGTCTGGTGGGAGAAAAATGTGGCTGGTTTCTTTGCGCAGCAGGGGGTCACGGGCCGGCTGCGGTTCCGCTCACAGGCTCTGGCAGACATTCCCGGGGAGGGGGGCGTTTCGCCGCGCTCGGCTTCCCTTTAGATGACGATCTCCCAATGAACTCTCGACTTCCCTGCTGTTTCTTTCTGTGCAACAAAAGAACTGCATATTTTCCTTTTTAACTCCGTGGGCAATCATAGTAGTATGTAGATTAAGCCCAGATGACTTCTTTTTTTTTTCTTTTTTTTTTTTGGTCTGAGCCATAGCTAAATTATTATACCCAATGCTTTTTGTATCAGACGGCATCACTTTGAATATGCAGATGAGGTATAGGATCTTGACACTTTATAACCTTTCTAAAAAGAAACTTGTCTGTTTACTTACGTCTTGTGTAAAAAGGAAAAAAAATGTATGCCTTTGAGTAATCACTTTTTTTTTTTTGAGTTTTATGAAATTACGGTGGTTTCACTCCAGCAGCGAAATAAAAAGCGTTCACTGTTTTGTACATCCCTGTGTGCTGCGGTGCTGCTAATGGGGGAGTTATCAAGATGGGGGAGGCAAAGGCAGAGCTGAACTCTGGCCAAGGGATGGTGAAGGAATGCATGGGGGGGCTGTCGGGGTCCTGCTGCCTCCCCTTGGCTGGAGACCTCAGCCCACTCCTGTCCCATCCCAAATGTGTCCCAGCTACCTTCCCCACCCATTTCCTGGGTTATTTTCCTCCTCTCATCTTATTACCTTTTCCTGGGAGCTCTTGGGACAGACAACGGAGGTGCTGGGAAAGGGTTGGACCTACTGCAATTAGATGATGGGCTGCGGCCAAATTAGGTAGAGCCCAGAGCAGAGAGAATTTATTTGCCCAGTGCCAAGGCAGGTGCAAGGGGTGCACCCAGGGCTCCAGGCATTCACATAAAGCCCTTTTCCCTATGGGCTGCTCTCTGCCCCATCCAGCATAATCACTGCATGGTCCATCTCCAGCACTTCCTCAGCAAAACATCATGCAAGTCTTCAGCGGTGATTGCCAGGCAGCCCCCACATCCAGCATCCCCCGCAGCATAGCCACCATGATCACAAGCAGGGTCAGGAGCCAGCGCCTTGCAAGAGAGTCCAACCATCACCACAGCATTTAAACATAGAATCACAGAATCATAGAATCACTAAGGTTGGAAAAGACCTCTAAGATCATCGAATCCAACTGTCAACTCAACACCACCATGCCCACTAAACCATGTCCCTAAGCACCTCATCTACATGTCTTTTAAATACTTCCAAGGATGGTGACTCCACCACTTCCCTGGACAGCCTGTTCCAAGTAAAGAATTTTTTCTTAATGTCCAATCTAAATCTCCCTTGGCACAACTTGAAGCCGTTTCCTCTCATTCTATCACTAGTTACTTGGGAGAAGAGACCAACCCCCACCTCGCTACAACCTCCCTTCAGGTAGTTGTAGAGCGCGATGAGGTCTCCCCTCAGCCTCCTCTTCTCCAGACTAAACAACCCCAGTTCCCTCAGCCGCTCCTCATAAGACTTGTGCTCCAAGTCCAAGCAAGGTCTTCTCCAGAGGAGGGTCTGGCAGCTGGGAAATCCCAGAGCTGATCTGCAGCAGCAGACTTGCCTTGGCTGAGCGAGCCAATTGCGTTGCTCACTTACCAAAATGTGTCATGGTTTTTAAGTACCTACCTCATCATCAAATAACTGGCATAAGCAGAGCCCACACACACCCTAATCCTGTGTCCAGTATGTCTCAACTGATGCAGTTGGATAAAAGCTGTTGTAAGGCTCAGAGATGCCTTTCGTGCCGCGTGGAAAGAGCTGACCCCATAGCAAGGCTGTAGGGTGCTGTTGGACGAGCTGCCCAGCTGAGGGCCAAGGGGCCATGGCTAATAAATCATAGAATGCAAGAGCCTGACAACTCGAAGCCATCTATGCAGTGGGCAGCCCTTGTACCAGAAACACACCAAATACCTGGATTGACTGTGACCAGCCTCTCTGGACTGGCATGAAGCAAGAAATGGGAGGGACCAGCTCCTCAATATGCATCGTCTGCTGACACAAACACACCTGCCAGAGATGCCTGGGTTAGATCTTGTAGCTGGAGATCTGGTGGCTGCTTCTCCCTCCCTTGTTGCTTTTCCTATTATAGACCAGTTTAACAGCTAAATCTACTGGGTGGAGAGCAGCTGTTCAGTGACTAAGTCGGGGCAGCATCTCCCAGTTGAGCAACACAGGACATGTTGACCTCAGTCCACCCAGGAAGGTAGACTCTTGTGGACTGGTCAGCACACCAGCAAGGAGGAGCCGGGTTGAATATTAGGGTGGACTCTGCTAGCGAAATGGACTTTTGGATGGAGGACGTGGTATCCAAGCCCTTGGAGAACTTCTAAGAACAGGACAGTCATTTTGTCCCATCCAAGGTCAGGATAGGAGGATGACCTCTGTAATGTGATTTTTACCCCTAATTCCACTAATGCTTTGTGGTCAGCTGTGATCCAGCCTAACTCTTCTTCAGGCTCAGAACCAACTGAGCAAGTTAAAACTACAGAGGAAACTGAGCTAGGCAGGACATGGGACACTCGGAGACATGGCAGATATCTCAGCATTTCTGCAATAACTGGTATATGTTATCTATGGGAAAGTATCTTCCCCTGTGTGGGAGAGGGGGAAGACTGAAATGACCTGGACTCAATGTTTTCTGCAGCAAGGGCCTGCTAAGAAAAAAGATCTTATTTGGAAGACGTGAGATAGGTTTTACTTACCCACTCTCACCATCCAGTTCCAACTCCAGACCCCTCAGTCCTGCCCTGTAGCTGGGACTTCTGGAGGAACCAAGCACTATAATGTACTGGTCAGGCTGCTGAAGAGGTGGGCTCTTGGGAACCACCACAGCTCTACAGAGCCAGCAGATCTGGGGGAGTTTTTGACCCTCTCTAGTGAGTCTTGTCCATAGCAAAGCTCTTCCAGGGGAAAACATTTAATCAGCTCAGCCCTGGGTTAGGGCAGGGGGGCACAGGCCAGCGGGTTGCTACATGGGAAGCTGCTGCAAGGCTGCTGCAAGGTGGGCACTGACATTACAGCTTCAAATTCAGGAGTGTGATCAGAATTCCTTACACTTCCACTGCCAGACTGATGGTTCAGTATTAGTCTCGATGATTAAACTATCTGCAGCAGGGCCTGTAAGGCCCTTTTGTCCATCTCTCTACCCCAAGAATTTGAATCCAATGACTGATTTAACCCCACAGAGCATGAGAGCTCCCAACACCATGTTCCTACAAGAACAATGAAAATAGCAGATAAAGGAAAGACCTAAGTGGTATGTCCAGTACAGCATGGCCTAACCTTGGTTAGATACCCAAGAGTCCACCCAGAGGAGACATTACACGCACCCCACCCATTGGAGATCTTCTCAGGGCTTCACCACTGGCAGAGACCACCCATCGGACAGAAAAACAGGCTTTGCTCACGAAACCAGTTGGTTTTTTAACTCTGCCCCCCATGACCAAGTCAGGAAGGCCAAAACCAGAGGCTCCATGGAGGCTGAGGAGCAGGAGCTTGCATGAACAGGCTGGTAAGCAAGGAAAGCTGACACTAATTGTGTGAGCTCCCAAGTAATTACAAGGGGTTGGGCGGGGTAAGTGTGGAAAGGGGGAGGAAACTCCCCTCATGCTGCTGTTAGGCTCAGGGAGGCTTTTTGTGGAGATGCTGGCTTGGAAAAGGGGAGGGCTGCAGATCAGAGCACAGTGGGGTGGCATGGCCAGAGCTGTCCTTGGATTACCCCAGCGCTCCCCAAGTGCTCTGCAAGGCAGATCCTTAACTCCTCACACGCTTTGAACCACGAAGCTGCAAGGGGCACTGCCTCCAGGGTTGTGCAATAAGCAACTGGGCCTTCAATCAGCCTAATTGCTGCCTCGCCTCCCAACCAGGAGGGCCAAGGGGACTTCTGAACACGGGCGTGTGTGCTGGAGAAACACCCGCCTGCGCTCCTGTCTGTACACGCTGTCTCCTACCTGCCTGCATTCCTCCTCAGCTTCCATCACCTAAAAACGTGCACCCCTTTGCAGGCCAGACCCCGACTCTCTGTGTTAGGCTGTTACTGCTCCATGCACAGGTTCCTGCCCTCCATAAGAGGAGCGCTATGAAAGCCCATCAAATTGGGGTCATCTGGAAAGGTCTGAATTGACCACTCACAGGTCCTGGGATCTCTTCTCAACTTGTGCCATGGTCTGCAGTGCCTTAGCCCCTTCTCAGCAGAGGAGGTGGGTACCTACAAGCCCCATCACAAGCCCGTATTTCAGTGCCTTCAGTCTTGCCAACACCAAAATTAGTGAGATCCACCCAGCTCAAGGTGGATGTCCACAGTATGATCTCATCCCTGGCTCCCTTTCCAGTCAACAGAGATCAAGTCAAGAGTCAATACTGGAGATTCAAAAGGGATAAATCTCATACTGGCATGGACACTTCTTTCAGTGTTCCACTACTGCAGAGGGTCCCCAGACACCCAGCTTACATAAAGACACCCACGCTGGAGATGCCCAAAGCCTTGGGAGATGACCTATGGCTCAGAGCTCACCCTTTCAATGTTATTAATCCACCTCAGAAAGTCAGCTCTCTGCAGAGCCATGGAGGCAAAGGTTGCAGGGTCTTCAATAAAGTGTAGACCAGACATGGTCTAGGCTCACAAGACTGGATAAAAAATGCTCTGTGAGGGCTGCCTTGCTCCCTGTTTGCTACGTGCAGAGCCATGATGAAAACTTTCCTTGCTTGTTTTGGACCGCTGCTGGCTGTCACAGCCAACACTGGCTCTTCTTGGGCACAGCACAGCTCTCATCACTGCTCCTGTCAACCCGCTTGGGATCGGCCCTTTTGCAACACCTCCACCTGAGGACATCGTGCTGTCTGAAAGAAGTCTTCCAGGTTCCCTCTGTGCCCAGGGAGACGTGCACCATTAGGGAGAGGCTGTGCAGCGATGGGAGGCTGCAGGGGCAAAGGTCTCAGGATCTCGGGGACAAGGCACAGGAGGGTGGGAGGTGCGTCCTGCTTGCACTGCGGTATCTGGAAACTCCCATGCTCCTGGGTATGAAAATGTAAGGCAGAGCTTGGATTGGGAAGAAAATTAAACTGTTCGCAACAAATGTAGCTGAAAAGTCAAGTGGGGAATTAGGCACTGCTTGGCAAAGGTACAGTAACGCCGATCGCCAGGGGTGGATTTTGTCCTGGGAGCTTTCCCTGCAAACAGAGCAAGGAAGGGAAGGAGAAACTCTTTGCCCAAATTTACACGACCCACCCCCATGGTTCAGAAAGGGGATTCTGCAAATCACTGCTCCATGCCGTGACCACAGCTCACTGGGCTGGACCTCGGGGCAGAATTTGTTTTAACTGTCAGAGAGAGCGAACATTTGAGTGGCAGGAGGGGAAGAGGCTTGCACAGCACCTGGAAAGGGCTGAGTCACTCGCTGTCGGCATCAGCAGCTGAGGAGAAAGCGCGGCTGCCAAACAGCCACCTGGAGCTTTGTCAGCGCATCCTTAAAAAAAAAAAGAAAAAGGAAAAAAAACCTCAACTGACTGCCTCTCCCGCATCCCATCGGAGAGCTACGTGTGCTGCACGCAGCCAGGGAGTTCCCTGCAAAAGCAGCGGCTGTGGAAAATGCCCTTCCCTGGCTGCAGGTGCTGGTTTCTGTTGCAACATCTCCCTTGGGGCTCGCAGAGCAGAGGAGGCTGTGCAGCTCTTCCACAGCAACCAGGCAGCCTCCAGGGATGTGTCACGGCCAAGCTGGGGTTCGGTCCAAGCAGCGGGGGTGGGAGATGATTAGAGACCTGACGGCTCGGCGCTGGGAGAAGCACGACGCAAGAGCTGCCTCCGCCTCGCGGAGATAACTCTGAGGCTGGCAGCGCTGCTGACTTCAGCCAGGGACTGACTCACCTACGCCAGGGCATCTTGTCTGGATATCAGGTGGAGACAGGGAGAAGCAATGCATTTAAATGAGCTTTGATCCTTAAGGAAAACAACACAGGCTTGTTTTGCAACGCTTAGGCAGCTGTGGGTGACAGAGAAGGACGACCAGAGGGGTTTCGGGGTGCCCAGTTCAAGGCACTCATTTTCGGTGGGTGGATGTTCAGCACTCAAAACAAGGGCTGTGATAAAGGGCTATCACAAAAACTCACCTGGTGCTGCCAAATACCAGGACCAAACATCTGGGGGCTCTTTCTGGGTTGCAAATCTGCTAGGTTGAGGGAGACAACACAGCTCAGTAATACAAAGAGACACATGACTCTAACTACCCCAGCTGTAGCCAAGTGACATGCCTGGGAAGCAGAGTTGAGTCCTTCTGGTTGCAGCTCCTCAACCTCTTGTATCTGCAGCCTCCATCCTGGGAGGGTTTCAGGATAAGGCCATAAGCAACTGACCTGACCCCCATAGCTGACCATTCTTTGAGCAGGAGACCTCCTGAGATTCCTTCCAGCCTGAATTATCCGGTAGTCCTATGATGATCCGAGAGAAGAAAATAATATCTTATAGCTCATAGGGTGCAAAACTGGCTCACTGAAAGTGTCTCCAGAGAGATACTCCCCTTGGGGCATGCACCTTCTCCTGACACTGCAACTGTCTCCTCCAGCTCCTTCTGCTAGGGTTAAGATGACCATAGCTGTAGAGGGAATTATGTCCAAACTGCATGCTCCCCACATAGACAATTCATTATCCTCTCTCAAGTGTGAACACCAGAACTATATGTTGTACCCAATATCAGACTCCATCTAAAGCAGTTAAATCACTTCCCTACATGCACCCCTTACTCAACCTGTCATCTGTTTTCTATTGAGAGTGTTTCTATCATGGGATGCAGATTTACCAAATGCAAAGCCCTGCAAAGAGATGTCTCTGGCTCCATCAGCTGTCACCACACAATCCATCATGCTGTGAAGAGGGTGAGCTGCAGCCCATCGCTCGTTGATCCCTCAGCCCACCACTGGGTCCTTTTTCTCGGGGATATAACTTTCCAGCTGGCTGGGCTAAACTCTGCATGGACACAGCTTCTTACCAAGAGGGGCTGACCAGGGCTGTCCCTATGGCTGTCCATCCTCATTCACTTCATTCCACTGATTTTTCTCCCCTCCAGCTTCTTCGGGAGCAATTTTGCCTTTATTTCCAGCTCACTGGTGAGGAAGGCTGCGTGGCTTTTGGCCTAGGATTTTCCTCCAAAGAAACACATCCAGTTGCTAGCGATTCCCCATTGATCACCACTTTTTGAGATCTGTCAGTTAGCCAACTCTTAGCTCATTTAAAACATGCTCTACTGATGTGTGGTGCTTTTTTCCCCCACTGGAATGCCACGCTGTACAAATCCAATATTTTACAAGCATCTTGCATATACAGTTATGTTTATGAACCAACCTTACAATCTAAAAGAATAAAATCAAATTGGTACAACAAGACTCCTTTTTCCATAAAACCACATTGACTGGCATTTATTATATTTCTGTTCTTTCTGTTTTCATGAATCAGATTCTAGATCAGACTGTTATTATTAACAATCAGCCTGTTATTATTAGCCTGACATCACTCCTAGACATGTCTGGCCCATGAAGGCAGATGAGCTGCTCAGCAGGCTCCTGAGGCTTAGCACCACGTTAGTACGGGTATTGGAGACCGGGAGAAGATATTGGCCCATGCATCAAAGCCTTTACATCTGCCAAGAGGCCGAGCTCTAGTCTTGCTTGGGTTGAGCCTGAAACAGCTGCTCTTCATCCAAGAACCTAATTTCCTTATTTCCTTATTTCCTAAAAACTTTCCTGAAGTTTTTAGGAAAGCTCGGTTAGAAGATAGGTATAATGGCAGCTTCTAAGCTCATGGGGGCTCACAGCATCTCCCTGTGGCCTTGCACAGTGGCCAAGAAGAGGAGGTGGTTGTGTGAAACCTGGTAGGAAACCCCTGGTGAGAGCTTAACTCAACCCTCTGAGCTGTTGGAGATGTGCAGCCAGGGTGATCTGCAAAGCCCTTTCCGTGTGACAGTGGTGTGTTGTGGTCTCTGACCCTCGGGCTGCGGGACAGCAGGGATCAGGCTGGGTGTGATGCACAGCTGTAGGAAGCTGTACCTGCCCTCAAAAGTTTAGGAAGCAACAGCACCATTTCTAAAACCTCAAATCCTACCCAAAATCAAGGGGTGAAGCAGCTGACCCGCTGAGACCACACCAGACCACACTGGAGAACCCCACTTGACCGTTTCCATAAGGACTCTCCTGTTGCCTCATCTCAGGCTCTCCTTGGGGCTGTTTGGCAAGAGACTGCCCTCATTTTATTCCACATGTGCAGCTTCCTCCACAATATGTGTCTTCCTCACAAACTCCTGATCCACCAGGTCCCCTGGTAGCCCCCAAAACCTCAGTGCAAAAGAGAAGATGCCTCACATTTTGGACCCCGGATCAAGCCAGATCCTGGTGCCCAGTTCCTCCGCTGTCTCATCCTGAGCTCACACCCACCCCAGCCTTCTCCTCTCGCAGCCTGTGCTCAAACAAAATCCTTTGCGTGCTAAAAAACCCACCAGCACAAACAGCCAGCCGCCCACCCATGTTCTCAGCCTGCCACCAGGGTAGAGAATCCCCGTCTTTAAGGACGCAGCCTTGAACAAAAGCCAGGGAAATAAAAAAAAAAAAAACACAAAACAAGCTCCTCCGCAGCCTGACCTTTTATTGTCCGTAAGGGGCTGCCAAACCAAACTGCGCCGCGGGTCTTTCCTGCTCCTTGCATCTCATCTAAGATTCCTCCCCGCCCTGCCACGGCTCAGGCGGTCAGAGCCCCAGCTGTGTCATCGGGTGTCCCCAGGAGCGAGGAAGACAATGGGGGGATCCTCGGGGTGGCGTGGGCAGCTTCCTCTGCCTCCATCCAGGGAGGGAGTCCTGGGGGGGAAGGCTCAATGGAGGGTGGAGATCTGCAACTCCTGACAGATGGGACAGTGAGCAAAGGTGGAAGAGCATCTGCAGCCTTTCAGGGTTGACCACGTTGGAAAGACCAGAGGGAACATGTCAGGTTTAAATAATCTTCTCCCCTCCAGGGCCCATGTGGGCCACTTCAGGAGGAAAAAAAAGAAAACAAAAAAGAAAAAATAATCCCCCTGTGAATGTCTGGTGCCAGCTGCCAGAAGAAAAGCTTAGCTCTGGGCTGTGCTTGCCGCAGCAGAGCCTGCCTCGCTTTTGCTGCCCTTCACATTCTCCCACCACCCCGCCCCGGCTCAGCTCGCAAGCTCCTGAGGACATGAGCTGAGCTCAAGTGTCTGAGAGCCCTTCGCCTGGTCGTGGCAAGCCGTGCCCTCCCTGCCTGCAAACACACAGTCAGGGCTTGTCCACATTAGACAGAGCCGGCTGCCTCTAATTAACAGTGGGTGATAAATCCAGGGGGGAGATGACAACCTGGCAGGATGAATCCAAGCATCCTGCCTTTTCAGTTCTCTTCCTCCCATCACACACAGCCTGGCTTGCCCGGTCTTATCATATAATGGCAATAAGTCACCCCTCCTAGATGGGGAATGAATTTGGTGGCTGTGTGTGCAGCCCCATCTGATGGACTAACCGAACGGGGCATTTCCTTTGTGCCCTCCCATTGAGAAGTGGAGGCCATCCCAGCCTCCCTGTCCCACTGGTGGTGGAAGGAGATGCCATGAGGTCTCCCTCTGTGAGACCATGGAGAGGCTCAGCTGCATTGTCCAGCATGGACATGCAGTGCCAAGCTGGCCTAGGACCCTACACCGAAGACCTCCGAGAGGTGGGGGACAAAGGTTGGGAGCAGGACAATGGCAATAGAGGGTTGTATAGGGTTTCTGCCAGCCCTCTCCTCCACGGCAGAAGGGGGACGGTCCATGCCAGCAGATTGATGCATCGGCTGGGTAGCACCTCATCCACAAAGACACAGTCCAACATTACCACCTGTCCCCACTCCCAACCCACCCCAATGTCTCCTGCACTCCATACATCCATGCCCCCTGCACCAACCCCCACTCTCCCCAGTCAGGGCAGGGCCCTGGCACCCCAAAATGCCACCTTTGCATGTTTCCAGCTGGGAGAGCAGCTGGTGTGGGACAGGCTTCAGACAACACCTTTTGCACCTGAAGCTGCTGGGGTGGCCAGGCAGAGGTAGGTACCAGGGCGGAGGGGCTCCCGTGGATGGAGGGGCGCAGCTCACCCCATTTTTTTGCCTATGGTTTCAGTGAGGTTCCACCAAGCACAGGGAGGGCCCCCTCAGTGCCACACTCCGCTCCTCAGGCTACTTTTCCCCTGCAAATCTGGAGGGAACATAATCTCCTTGAGGGGCTCTTCAGCTCAACATCATTTGGGTTGAAAATGCGCAGGATGATTCACGTAAATCTTGTTTCTTTAGGAAAACAAGGGAAAAAAGCCGGGGTGTGGTATAAAAGCAGCTTGCCAAGAGCATCCCCGCTGGGTTTGGAAAGCCTTCCCTGGTGGTTTGCAACCCTGATCTGTGATCGGTGCTTTTGGGAGACCATAAACCATCACTGGGACTGGCATGGGTTTGGGGACCGCCAGCCCCGGGGGTGATGGAGACCAGTGTCTGCTCTGCAGACCTACATGAACTGCTCTGAGCCTAGCCCTACTGCTGGCTGGGGTGGACAAGCTGTGAATTCATGTCCCTCCAAGAAAAAAATGGACTCACCACCATTTCTCAGCTCTGCCCCCCCGTAAGGGAAGTGTGCATCTCACTGGGGAGTTTCTTCACAGTGTTGTACAGTCATGCTTTGGTTTATGGTGCATTTCTAATTGCACCAGACTTCCTTGTGGGGGAAATAAAAAGAGAGAGCAGATGTAGGAAGATGCAAGCCTTGGGTTTTAGCTCAGGCTGGGGTGGGACGCATGCTAGAGAGGGGAGGAAAGGAGGAGCTGCGGGACATGGTTTCACAGTGATGCCCAGTTACATGCGGGGACACCTCATTCAGGGCTGGAGGTTTGTGGAGGCATTTCAGACCCTCTCAGCAACCTGGGAAGGCAAAAATCACAGTTAGTTGGAGGAGGAGTCAGCAGGTGAGGGTTATGGACGCAGAGCTGGGAAGTCTGGAGGTTTGGGGTGTAGCCTCAACTCAGTCACTGATCTGCTGGCAAATTGATTCTCCTCTTTTGGAGCAGACTGATTCCTTTTTTTCGGCACAATTTTCCCTTGGCTTTGGTGGGGCAGCACCTGGCACAGTGGGGATGGCTGGGACATAGGGCTGGGATGGGAAAACTGCAGGTCTAGCCATAGTTAGCTCAGCCCAGCACTGGCGCAGTGCATTAAGAATGGTGGAAAGTGGCTTGGTGAGCACTTCTGCCAGCTCCCTCAGCACCCTTGGGGGGTTCCCATCTGGCCCCATAGACTTGTGTGTGTCTAAGTGGTGTAGCAGGTCGCTAACCATTTCCCCTTGGATTATGGGGGCTTTATTCTGCTCCCCATCCCTGTCTTCCAGCTCAGGGGGCTGGGTACCCGGAGAACAACAAGCCTTACTATTAAAGACTGAGGCAAAGAAGGCGTTAAGTACCTCAGCCTTTTCCTCATCCTTTGTCACTATGTTCCCCCTTGCATCTAATAAAGGATGGAGATTCTCCTTAGCCCTCCTTTTGTAGTGAATGTATTTATAGAAACATTTTTTATTGTCTTCTACAGCGGTAGCCAGATGAAGTTCTAACTGGGCCTTGGCCCTTCTAATTTTTTCCCTGCACAATCTCACAACATCCTTGTAGTCCTCCTGAGTTGCCTGCTCCTTCTTCCAAAGGTCATAAACTCTCCTTTTTTTCCTGAGTTCCAGCCAAAGCTCTCTGTCCAGCCAGGCTGGTCTTCCCCACCAGCTCATCTTTCAGCACATGGGGACAGCCTGCTCCTGCAACTTTAATATTTCCTTCTTGAAGAACGTCCAGCCTTCCTGGACTCCTTTGCCCTTCAGGACTGCCTCCCAAGGGACTCTGTCAACCAGGCTCCTAAACAGGCCAAAGTCTGCCCTCTGGAAACCCGAGGTAGCGGTTCTGCTAATTCCCCTCCTTATTTCTCCAAGAATCGAAAACTCTATCATTTTGTGATCGCTGTGCCCAAGATGGCCTCTAGCCATCACATCACCCACAAGTCCTTCTCTGTTCACAAACAACAGGTCCAGTGGGGCACCTTCCCTAGTTGGCTCACTCACCAGCTGTGTCAGGAATTTATCTTCCACATGCTCCAGGAACCTGCTAGACTGGTTTCCTCTCCCAGCAGACATCTGGTAAGTTGAAGTCCCCCATGAGAAAAAGGGCTAGTGATTGTGAGACTTCTCCCAGCTGCTTATAGAATATTTCATCCCTCTCTTCATCCTGCTGGGTGGTCTATAACAGACTNCGTGAGCCGCCAGTTTCTCCAGGAGAATGTCATGTAGACAGACCCATGATCAAAAAACCCAAAATTCTGCTGGTGACACCAGGCTCGGAGCCAGATATTGATCTGCTGGCTCTTCTTGTTTCTTCCCTCACCATTCCCTGCAAGTGGAAGGATAAAGGAGAACACTACTTGTGCTCTGATCCCTTAACGTGTCGTCCCAAGGCCCTTAAGTCTCTCTTGATCGCCCTTGGACTTCTTGTTGCACCTTCATCGCTGCCTACATGAAAAATCAATAATGGATAATAATCTGAGGGCTGTACCAGGGTAGGATATTCTCTTGTCACATCTTTAACCCAGGCTCTAGGAGAATTGCAGACACTTACAGCAAACAGGGGCTGGAAAACTACCTGGTATAAGAAAACCAGCCCGAGTGTCATCTTCCCAGATGGTGCCATGCATGAGGAGAGGAAGCTGCTGCAGGCATTGATCTACTGCTCCCTCATGTCTGTGCTCTGGTCTGCAGCAGGGTTTCTTGCACCTGGAGGAGAGCAGGTTTGCCAGGGATGGTGGAAGCATCCTGTGTGTGGCCAAGTGATATTGCTGTCACCAGGTCTCAGCTATGAGGGAACCAAGGCTGCACATGACAGATCTCCATAAGGTCTCACCATGTGGGATTGGAGGCATTGCTTTGCCACCTTGGAGGTAAAGAAGACAAAGCAACATGTGCAGCAAGCTGCGAGACCACACATCTCATCTGAGTGGCCCAGGACCAGAGGAAATGTTGCCCAGGGCTGACAAAGACTCACTACATCTCTGTCCCTCAGCCCCATGCAGAGTGCCAGGAGCAAGTAGTTACAGGAGTTTGTTCTTGAAATAACTTCACTGCTGCTGCCTTTGGAGCAGCTAGACCAAACCCTTCTTGAATGAAATCTGTCAGGACCAGTCCAAGCAATTACACCTGGGTGCTGGTTTTTAAAAAGTCCAGTGGTCTCCAGATCAGTGATCCTAGGATGGTGCACAAGAGAGACTGCTCTTCCAGAGATTTTCCAAGAGGACCTCCACATCACCTTGAAAATAGGTTACTTTTACTGAAGCCATCCATTTCACCTTGGACCTTCTTCAGTGCCTCTCAGATAAAGTATTCCTCAGGGACTGCAAAGGCTGAGGAGTTAGGAGCTGTCTCCTGATGGGCATTTATTGGTAGTAATGTACAGAAGCAATGTACAGAAGGTGGCTTTCCCAGCCTTGGATCAAACACAGCATAGGCAGGGTGCACCCTAAATGAACAGCAGTTGAGCAAAATGGCTAACTACCCTTTCAGCTTGCAGGTGGGGCTGGATGTTCATGGGTGCCTACATCAAATGGGGTAATGGGAGCTGAAACCCATGAGCTACCTCCTGAGTTTTGACTCAGGTCTTTTTCTCCTTTAAGTCATTTGGACTCATTACTATGGTGTCATTATTTGGGGAGCTGACATTGAAAAAGTGGTCCCACCACGTGGTGAGGGAGATAGATGTGAGTAAAGGCCTTTGATTTTTTGGCCTTTATCTTAATTACATAATTTGAATGCTCTTGGGGGGTTTTCTCTGCTTTTTCCATTGCAAATTGAATGGATAATTATGTCTTGTGTTTATAGGTAACTATATGATGTGCTTCCTTATTGGGCCAATAATTACTGGGAAAAGATTAACGAAGAACAGACATTTGAATAGTTGTTTGAAGTCCAATTTTTTGGATAAGCAACAGAAAGGGTCGAGTGCCTTAACTGGTGCACCAGCCACTCATTGGATCCATAAGGTTTGTGTTCCCTATGTTCTTGGACTAAGTTAACAAATATTTACAGGCTGAGGCTCTGATTCAGCAAAGCGCTCAGCTGTGTGCTTAAATCTCCTTGGCCTCAGTGGCACTTAAATGCAACCTTGTGCAACTTGCTAAATTTGAGGACCTTGGATTTTTTGGATAACAAAGACAACATGTCATTGCCAAACTAAGGGTCACTGAGTCACATTGCTGGCTAGCACAAAGCTCTTCATCCCTTTTGTTCTCTCTTAAATGGTGAAATAGTAGCTGACTAGGTAATTTTCACACATGTTTACTTTTTTTGTGGAAATGTTGATTTCTAAATGATCCATATGAAAATCTTTTAACGTGAATTCTGAGTTTGGAGGGCTCACACTGTTTTGATTTGCTTTTTTTGTGGTGCTGGTACTGCTGCAAGACAATCAGGAGATTTTCTCACATCCACCAGGTGAAGAAAGATTGCTGAGAAAGTCTGATGTCCCTTTTGTGAGTGAAAATGCAGAAGGACTCACTCAGCAGGTGGCTGGGAGGGTCACTTCTCCACAGTGCTAGTTCATCTCCTAGTGAGGCTCATAGAGCACCTCAGGAGATCAAATCCCCCTTACAGTCAGTGTGTGCATTTCTTTTTTCCTTGCTCTTGCGCTCCCTCTGCTGATCTGAATGATGTATTAGAATAAAGAAATGCTGGTGCCAGAGCTACGCAAAGTGCAGGGTGAAAAAAGCTGTAAAGCAAAAAATAAACCAGCTTATCCCAGGTGGAGATTACCTGAAGTTCAGGGGGCAGAAGGGAAAAAAAACATAGTGAGAAATGGAGATGTGGCAAATACAGTCCCAAAGCAGGGGAGCCCCAGCAGTTCCAGTCTGAGCATGAACTTCTTCAAAACCCCAAATTCCTCCCTATTGAAGCCCCCATCTCTGGACAAGCTCAAAACTGGTGGCAGCTTCATCAGTGGGCCAAGAGCCCATGTACAGAGTTGTCTGAGATAGAGCTGAGCTCCCTCTTCTCTCCAGCAGTGGCCATAGCAGAAGTGTGCTGGTTTTGTCTGGCATAGAGTTAATTTTCTTCATAGCAGCTAGTATGGGGCTGTGTTTTGGATTTGTGCTGAAAACAGGGTTGATAACACAGGGATGGTTTCGTTCCTGCTGAGCAGTGCTTACACACAGTCAAGGCCTTTTCTGCTCCTCACCCCACCCCACCAGCAAGGAGGCTGGGGGTGCACAAGAATTTGGGAGGGGACACAGCTGGGACAGCTGACCCCAACTGGCCAAAGGGATATTCCACACCATATGACATCATGCTCAGCATATAAAGCTGGAGGAAGAAGAAGGAAGGGGGGACATTCAGAGTGACGGCGTTTATCTTCCCAAGTCACCGTTACGCGTGATGGAGCTCTGCTTTCCTGGAGATGGCTGAACACCTGCCTGCCCATGGGAAGGATCTACTTCAGGCACTCTCTAAGTCAGCACCAAGGTCTTGAGCTGGCACAGCCAAAGCTGTATCAGGCTGCAGACACTCCCGCACGTCTGCCTTTGTCATCACTAAAACTAAGTCCTTCTGGGTACAGAAGAGAAGCCCAGCTGAACCTTTGGAAACAAGCAAGTGCCTGGGTTTAGAAAGTAAAGCTGCCAACCTCCTTTCCGTGGTGCACTCACATACCAAACCACTAGTCTCCAGAGCTGGAAAACCAGACCTCCAGCAGTTAAAGACAAGAGACCCTTTGGCCATGGTTCGTACAGTCTCACCTTAGCAGGTCAGGCCCATAGGACCCATTTCTCACCACTGATAGATGCACCATCAGCGGAGAAAGGAGGCAAGGGCTTATACAAGGGCCAGCAACTTTCCCATTCAGCTTGCACCTTGAGGAGCTTCAGCATCTGGAGACCCTTTACGTGGCATCATCCCCCAGACAGAGGTGGGGTTGCTCTCAGTGGCCAGATAGGGTGAGATGTGGTGACTCGGTTTGGAAGGGCAGAAGGCAGCTCTCCACTCCTCCATCTCTCTCTTCACAGACCAAAGCTGCTGTCCCCTGCTCCCTTTTCCTTCCCCGGTCTTGTGGTGACAGCTCAGGACATGGTGGCTCTCTGCAGCCCAAAATAACTGGGAGGAGATGAGGTAGCAAGGAGGCAGGTGGCATTCACCTTCCTACACCCTCTCCAAACCATGGCCAAGGCCATGTGTCTGTCTGTCTGTCACCCACCCTCTTCTGTGGATGCCTCTTGGTCCTTTGGGGTAAACTTCGGCACTACCAGCATATTTGGTGCCTACCCCTCAAAAACCAAACCCAAAATAAGAAGCCTCATTGTTCATCTTTGGAGGCAAGCTCTGTAGGCCAGAAGAAACATAACCCACAGGGGTCCAGTTAACCTTTCCCCAAACCATTTTGCCTTTCATAAGCCAAAAAGATGAGAACTAACGGGACTGCTGGGAAGTGGGGAAGAACCAGAGAATTGCTCTCTGTGTCCTTTAGAAGGTCCCAAAAGGAAAAGGTCTCTCACAAGGAGTTTATTTTCATTAAAAATGACAGGCCCAGCTCAACCAGTCAAATAAACAAAGCAAGTCTGTAGAACAGCAAGTGCAAAAGGTCCTGGGTTATTTATAAAGGGCTTTTAAGTATATTAGGCCTAACACCAAGATAAATCAACCTTGCTAGGATTCCAGAGGCATATCACATGTGGCTCTAGCTGTTGTCAGCTTTGTGCTGGAATATATTTAGCCTCCTGTTATCTGCCAAAACCTCCCTGCTTTTTCCCTAGGGACTCCCCTTTGAAAATTAATACATTGAGACCAGACACAAGTTCCTGTCTTCAGTCACATATTGACCAGCTCAAACCCTTCAGAAGCATTCAAATCCTTGCCATTGCATTCAACAGATATTTTGCTGCCCAGTGTGTTGCGGAATGGTGAAGGACCCTGTTCAAGACCAGGTTTGCTCGAGTCAACAGGGGTTTTTTTTCTGACACAGGCTATTCAGTGCAGAGGGTCACCAACTTTTACAACAGTGAACTTCAATTCAAATGGGATTACTTCTCATCTGGTCAGAAGGAAGATGAGGATGTTTGGGATCTTGTGGGGCTTGTTCACACAACCGGTTGAAGACCCTGCAATCCAACTAGATAAAATGTGAGTGATTTGTGAAAGGGACAGTAGGAGTTGGCTCTGCTGCCTCTGGTCTCTGGGATGTAGGACTCTGGGAACCAAGGCAAGCTACAGGAGCAACGGAGGTAAGAGGAAGGCTCAGTCTAAAAGCTGACTCCTCCACTTTGACATCTGGGCCCAAAGCTCGTAGAGCAGCCAGAAGAAAATTAAGGGTCTGGTCCACCTAAGACACAGATATACTTCATTTTCTGTCAACCAGTCCTTCATGTTCAGACCCTGGGCAAAGCTAGTGCTAGGAAATAGCCACATGTTGGTCTGCTGCTGCCAATTCAACCTCTCTTGCATTTCAGATCACTACTTCCAGTGGCATGGGCACAGGAGAACTACTTCAGTGCTTTCTTCTCATGAACTCTGAACCTTCCCAGAGCCAGGGTCCAGCCCAAGTCCAGTATGATGTGGCATGTCCAGGACTGCACAGAGCAGAAGAGGATTTCAGTTGGAGATTGGCTGTAGAGGTGTCTACATGTAGGTGTTTACTGCGTGCTAGGGGTGCAATCTAGTGTCCTAATGCAGGTGTTTCGTACCATATGTGGTATTTCCACTGACCTCCAACTGCCACAACAGCAGGATATGGGTGTCCTATGGGTCTATCTAGCCTTCCCTATATATCTCTTGGGTATCCTGATGCATCTGAAACAGTACCAGATGTTTAGGCAACTGCATTATTCTGTACGTCCCAGAAACTTGGGGACAAATTGGGGGATACTTGTCCCATATAGTGCCTTGCACTGTGAAACTAGGGATAGTCCCATTTCTAAGTCTCATTTCTGGCTTTAATTGCTCCAGCTCTTGTTTGGAAAGGACACTACGTCAGGGGAGGGGACTTCTGAGGTAGAGGAAAAATGTTCTTAGAGCAATGTTCAGATGGATGCCCATACTTGGGATCCCAGTTCACCCGCCAAATAACTTGGCTGTTTGTGCATCCCTGCTGGAGCAATCTGGACAGCTGGATTCTCTCTTCCAGAGAGGATTCAGGACAGGCTTTTCATCTTGGTTTTATGATGAGGTCAGATGCCTCTGTGTGCCACTGCCTGGGAAGGTGATGACATTCTTTCATCATCACAAGGCCAAGGCCAACATCATAGGTAAGGTTTCTGAAAAGTAGTGCAGAGAGGGAAGTACCTGATTTGGGGAATCCTTTGGATCTGCTTTTCAATGCCAAATGCCTCAGCTGTTTTCAATTTATTGAAATTAACTCCAGCTTAGTAACAGCCAATAATTGCCTAATTGGTATGAACTAATTGACTACATACAGCCCAGAAGATGCCAGCTGGTGACCCCCTGCCTTTCTGAAAAGGCTGTGGGAATTGTCTGCAGGAACAATTGCTCAGCAGGAAAGGCAAGTTTTGCAAAATCAAGCTTCACTGTGAGAAAAAGCTGTGGTTTTGCTCAAGTAATTCCATTTTTTTGATTGTTTGTTTTTCTTCCCGGAAAACTCAAATCAAATACCTTCATTTGGACTAGTTTAGTGCCAGACATTTGCTTTTAACTTTATGCCATGAGACACAAAGCCCCAGCAAACTTCTTGCTTCAGCTGAGCTGTGCTGGTGATGCTTGTGAACATGGCTTCCCTTCCCCTTAGCCAGACAAGAAGCACATGAAAGCGCTGAGATTGAGGAAAATAAAAATTTGGCTATTGGGTCTTATATAGGGGCTTCTGTAGTCCTTTGCCCTCATAAATAGGAAATGAAACTATTTTTTCCAGGGTAAAACTCAGCTCTCCATCTTAAATATGAGAGTTAAAAGATCATCTGTCTTAAAGACAAGAGTTAGCCAAATTTTAGAAACCCCATAGACTGAGATGCTCCCTATGAAAATCGGGGGTTTGGCCTCCGCTGCCGATTGCTTTTCTTTCTTTCCTCCATCCCTGCACTCAGCAACTTGCTGTTTGGTGCCCCAAATGTTTCTCAGGGGAGAATCAGGCTAGAAAATGCTGAGGATCAAGGTGATCTCTTGTTGAGCCAGTCAGTCCAGGAGTGCTGGGCTAGGACCAATATTAGCATTGCTCTGGCCAGCTATAAAATCCCAGGCGAGTATTTTCATGCTGGAGCTGCTCACACCCGGCTAATTCCTGGAAACTTGCACCAGATGGCGATGCCAGCCCATCTCCAGCTTCATCTCTTAAATAACTGAGAAGGCAAACTCCCTGAATTGTTTTTGTGTGTGTGTGTGTTAATGGCTGATAACTGCTGGAGTGCGTGAGCCATTCAGGTGTCCCATGCAACGGTCCATGCTAAGCTGTGTCTCTGCTGTATCTTGCCAATATGCTGGGAGGAATATATAGATAGGAGAGAAAACAGCCATCACTATGTTCAGGACAAGGAACCATTTATAGAGGGGAAAGCATGGCTGGATATAAGGGGTCAGAACAGAGTGGGGAAGGTGCCAAGAGCAAGGTCAGCACAAGCCATCAAGAAACTGTCCTGTTCATTGGCCTAGTAGATGTTCCCCACCTCAGTGGGTTAAAAGCAGCTTGTACGGAGCCCTGATAAATGCATGTGTCTCTGCTCACTGATCTCTGCCTCCACATGCTGCGGCACCGACCTTGTAGTGATGCTAAACAAGTTTTGTTGTCTCTGAGTCTTTTCATGCTCCCCTCCAGCAGTTCCCAGGGGCCCGGCTCTGGGAGACAGGCTGGAGCCTCCACAGTCAGCCTGGCCGTGAGCATTTTCATCACCCTGATGTATGTTCCCAGTGCTCCCAGAACCTGTCAGGGAGCTGCTCAGTAAACAGCAATTGGATTTACGGAGCTCATTCCTGGACGGGAAGTGCTGGCGGGTTGACAGGCCAGATCCTGCACATACCTGGTTACCTCTGGCCACACAGAATCACAGCCATGCAACCCAAAGGGCTTGTCCCGTTGCGGTGGGTGGGAGGTAGAGATCGCGCCATGAGCCCTGACTCACGTCCTGCCCATGCATTGGCTTGGATTGCGATGCAGCATGAGCAGGGGAGGGCTGTGTACGGAAACACCTCCTGCGTGGACACAGGTGGTGTGATGAGCAGAGCTGGACACAAAACAGGCCTGTCAAGACGTTAGCTGAGAAAACTAAACTTTCTCTGTACAAGCCTCTGACACGCTGGCCAGAAAAGCAGCAGCCAGCGAGCTGGGGCTCGCCCCGATATCACGCTGGGGACACACAGATTGAACCGTGTTGGTTGAAATACTCAACTTCTCAGCCTGGTCCTTCTCTGTCCAGCATTTTAGGCTTATTATTTCTACTTGAACAAGACTGGGAATGTGATTTACCTGGTCAGATAGGAGCCTGGCATCTCCCCTACTCAGAGGTAAAGGATGACTCTGGGAGGAGGCAAGGAGAAGACAGCTGGTTGAGGAAACCAGTCTGGCCTCACTGGGACATGGTATTTGCCATTGCCTGATGCAATATAAGCACCTGCTCTATGCCGTGGTGGTTTGAAAGCCCTGGTTGAAGCCAGCAGAAGTTTCCATCCCCCATTTGCCCCTGCAAGCACAGCCTGATCCCAGGGGAATTCTGCATCAGAACGAAAATATGTCCTAACATCAACATGTGCAAAGGTTTAGACCAGGCTGTCAAACAAACCCCGATCATTCATTCTTCAGCAGCTATAGATCCAAGCCACATAAATCGGTGACAGAGTATGCTGGGAATTCATCCACCTTTCTCTTCTGGAAACCCTCAAGGAATTTAGGCATGACATGCCTAATGACCCTGCTGATCTCTTCAGCCAGTCAGGCAGATGTGTTTGCAGGTGGTGCCAATCCCCTGCATGACAGGACAAGCACCCTCTGACCAGGGAAGAGGACCACAGAGGGCAGGTTGCAGGCAGCTGGAAGTTATGTACCTGCCCAGGGTCATCTCTCCCCCTCAATTCAATGGGGTGGGTAATAAAATGGTTTCCTTATTCTCAGAAATTCTGAAGAACTTCTGACCAAGGAAAAAAAAAATGAAGTCATCAAGTTTTTCATAAAAAATCAGAGAGAATGGGGCAGATGCAGTTACTTGGCCAGTCCATAGACAGGTCACTTAAATGGCCTACCATAGTTCACATCTCTGTTTCACCTTCATCCAACTCAACTACCCAACTTCCAACCACTGCCACTGCAAGGGCACGTTGCTGTCATGTCTGTGTTTAATTGTTCCACTTTGTAAAAGCCAGTATTCACTGCAGCAGGGATTTGAACCTCTGTCATCCCTGTGCTATGGGATTTCCAGATCCACCAGGCTGAGAAAAAACTGCATATGAAGTCCCTTCCTCTGTGGTTTTGATCACAGAGGCTCTGGGCTTTCAGGTTATACACAGCAACCTTCTTTTTGATGTAGAAACACGGCATGAAAGTTTTTGGCTTTGTGATATTAATCTGTCTGTCTTTACTTGATTAGGAGTGTTAGTGTTGGCCTGCCTTAGTTCTGTTGAAAAACCTTTTCTGGATTCAAAGCATATTTATTGCAATCTCTAAATTCTTCAGCTGAACGGGGAAAGATTGAATCCTTAATAAAGACTTCCTTCCTCCCAGTGTTATTTATTCGTTGGATAAAGATAGGCTAAAATAAACATAAATTACTGGTAAAGACTTAAAAACTTCAGTGATTAAAACATCATTCTCCTGTCAATGCTCCACATAAATTCCTTGATTCTTAAGGTACTATTTCTCAATTTCTCCACTTCAGCCTAAATGACCTCAGATGGCAGACAAAGCCAGTCTTTATCATGAATGAAGGTTGCATATTTTTGGAAATAAAATAGTCTGAAATGCATGCACGGTTCCTCTGATGTCTCCAACTTGTAGATAGCTCAGCAGAGTCTTGGTCAGATAAGGTTTCTTCTGACCTCCTGTCATATTGCAATAGTTGCATATGTTGTCCAGCCCCGTTCCTATGTCAAACATTTGCTCTACTCTGTGCCCCTTTGAAAGGTTGTAACTCACTGCTTTCCCCGACAACTCCCATGCAGAAGAAACATCCCTCTTTGGAAAAGGCTTGATGATTAGGAGTGGATCAAAGCTGACAGCCCATGTTGCCTTCAGGGTTGTCCCAGTCCTTTCCTGAGGAGGACACAGCACGGAGCTCATTCTTTAAGCAGACATGAAGCACTTTTGGACATGAGTTTATGGCAAAATATTGATTAGTTTGTTATATGGCAGAGGCACCTGCTTTTCAGTCCAAAGTGGTAGGAAAGCTAAAAGGTAAGAGTTCAACTTCAGGCCACTTGAGCAGTTACTGGCAAAAACACCTCTTCTCTTTTTGAGAAAGAAGCTTATGTGTTTAGTCCTTGGAAAAACAGATCACCTGAGAAAAACACAAATAGCATGTGATCATCATTTGGCTTTTGAAAGAGAATAAATGAGAAAAGGCTGTGCGTTTCCTCTGGCGCATCTCCACATTCAGATCCCAAGGCACTGTGTGCTTTGTGTTTCTGAGGTGGAGCTCCTTAAATCAGGGACCAGCTAGGGCAAAGCATGCCATACATGGCAAAAAAGGAATGGTTTCTGACTGCTGCTCATGCTAGAATCCAACCAGTATCCAAAGAGACAGTTGGGCAAACATTTTGATACCAACAGAAGGAAAGGGCTTTCCTTCTACATGATGCATTGTAATTAACTCACGGGATTCGTTGCCACAGGAGGTCATGGAGGCCAACATTATGCATGAGATCATAAAGGATTTATTCAAAATTGTGGAGGATTTCATTGGGACAACTTAGCACAGTCATCTGGGTGCGACTTCTGCTGCAGAAAGTCCCTAAAATGCCAATTAACAAAGGCAAAGAGTCTGCCAAGTGCGTTGCTCTAGGCATCTGTTTCGTGCAGTCATTCTTTAAACATCTGCTCCACTGTCAGAAGCAACATATTAAGATGCACTGACAGAGTTTAGCAGTTACTTATTGACCAGGGTGGCAAGGAAAGATTGGGGATTAAGGACATAATTCTTTATTTAATAGGATGTGGAGGACAGATTTTCAGCTGCTGTAAATCAGTTTAGGTTCTTAGTTTTCCATGAGGCTCTGAAGGTTTACCCCTCCCAAGGATCTGGCCCTCTTTGTTTTTTCCAGACCGACAGGACATTAGTTTCCAGCATGCCCTCAAGAGCTCCCCTTGCACTGCAAACGGTCCTAGCAAAGCCCTTGAGACTTGCTGGAGGTGCACAGTTTCCTCATGTCCCTTTGCTCTTTGGACCTTCACAAGACCCTCGCTGCAGTACTGTGCCCACACAGGTCATGCAGATACCATGATGGAGATATTCAGACACTCCAGATCAGCCAAATGCAGGGGGCAATCAAGGAGCAAGCCAAGGGGCCTTTCTCTAGCACCAAGCCATGCCTCTTCCTCTCTCCTCCCCTGTTCTTGAGCCTTTTTCTCTCCCTTCAGAACTGCCTTCAGCAAGGAGGGGAGGATTTCTTGAGAGAAGTGCCCCAAGACCAGCTAGTTTGTAAGGTTTTCAGTGCAGCGTGCACTTTACTTAGCAATGAGCAATGCACACCTCTTGGGATCTACCAGCCACTTGAACTTTGAGTGGCTGCGGAAAGTTATACAACACGTCTACTAAACTAACCATGATAAGGCAAGCCAGTCCTTCTCAAAAACAAAGGCAGAAACACTCTCTTGCCAACAGAAAAATATTGTGCATACTAAGCATGGAGTGGGCAGCTGCTTGGCAGCCCCCAATCTGTTCCCATGGGACCACTCTATCTGGTCCTACAGGATTTGCCACCATCTCATAACATTGTAAGGTTTCTTTCCCTTTAAGTCCCTAAATAAACTTTTCTAATACCCATAATGTGAACTGATCCCAGCTGCTCCAAAGACGGATGGCTGTATCGCAGATCAGTATCAGGTACTGACGTAACACTCAAGAGCTTTGCCTTCCCCGCTTCCCACCCCTTATGATGCTGTATTTCACAAAAGTAGTTGTTAGCAATCCTCAGCCAGCATCTCAGAAGCTGGAAATTATATGTAGAGAGGAGATCTGCTCCTGCTCTGAAGGATTTATGCCAGCTGACTGAGATTCTGTAAGCAGCTAGGGAGAAATGTTGCTTCCAAATGGGTTCCTGCTGGTTGACACAGACTCAGCCTGGGATGGTGGCAGCCCACGGAGAACAGGTGACCTCAGCCCTTTCTCTGCTGGTTTAATTACCATAGACCCCCTGCAGAACTGACATCAGCTACCAAGCTATTTGGGATGAGAGGCTTGGGATTTATTGTCCTCTGAGACCAAAATACCATGTTGCTCCTAAAGGCTGTGCCTTCCACCAAGCATTGGCAGGGCAGTATGAAGAAGATGCTATGAAGAAGATATTATGTGCAGCTGTAACTGTCAGGGCTGTATTTTTGCCTGCGATAATAGTTTTACCTGTGTGCCAAGGTAACACTTATCACCTAGTCCTTGTCATGTGCTAAAAGCAGAGACAGTCAACAGGCCTTAGCTGGAAGTGTTACATCCCAGCAAACTTCATGTGAGACTTTCTTCTTCAGTTTATTAGCTGCAGCTTATCAATTAGTCTCATAGGGGTCTTCTCAGGGGTCTGTCCTACAAAGGACAGCCAAAGGTTTGGCTTCATCAGTCTTCTGTCTCACACCAGAGCGAGCACTTGCCTAGGAAAGAGCATGCAAACAAGGCTGAACTGCAGCAAAACTTCCCCAGAACAACTCTACTTCAGTCAGAAGAGTTGTATTTCTCCCTAATAAACCTCATTGTATTTTTCTTCCATGAATTTTTCCAGGCATAGGAATTCTTTTCTGCATTCACAAGACTCTGTGGTCAGGAGATCCATGCTGAGCTACACACTTGGTGAGAAAGCAGCTGCAACAGGACCAGTTTAAATATGAACCAGTTCCTACTGGTTCCAGAAGCAGAGGCCTCCCAGCCCTTGATTTGGAAATGGTGTTAGTTTTGTGTATTTTCTGGGCTGCCAAAAGCCACCAAGCAAATCCCATGTTTACACATGCATGTGCACTCATGCAGAGAGTGACTCATCCATCTCTCACTGTACAGAGCCCCAGAAAGGTCCTCAAACAGCAGATTACAATCTCTGGTTCTGGACAATATCTTCTCGCCCTACCTGATGTCCTCTGGGTTTCCACAATTTTTTCCCAGCATCTGTCGTGGATGCTGTGACCTGGGTAAGACTGAGGATGCTTTGGCAAAGCTGAGGAGAGAGCACATTAAGAGACCTGTGATGAGCAGTGCACTGGAAGATGGGAAAGAGTGAATTAAAATACAACATTCCCGCTTGTTTGTATGATTGACTACACGTCGGTGCGACAATGACAACGTCCACCCCTGAGCCAGTGGCTTTCCCAGAATGAGTCAGTAGGGTTCAGGGCATGGACCATCTCACCCTAAAGCAGATGCAGGGAGCAGAGCTGTGTCTCTGCTGCAAAGGGGTGGCCAGGCCCGAAGGTGGACTAAAGCCTTGTGCACGCCCAGAACCCATCACGCTCATTTTGGCCTCAGGGCTGACATGAGGGACGGTCTTCTGGGTGTCTTGTCTGCCCGGCAATGATGCTGGGCATCACTCCAGGTACATGGGGAGGGCTGAGCCAGAGATGGCCCATCTGCACTACAGGGTAATACCTACAGGAGGATGCCCCAAAGCACCACAATTATATGAGGCATCGAAGCAAACATAGTAGCAACCTCAAGAGCATAGTCTCCACTGTCCTACATTTCAGCTTTCCTTCTGCCTCCAGACTAGTGAATCCCACCCCACCTGGCCATCAGCCTGCAGAGCCCGAATGCAGACAGCTATACCATAGACACCATAAAGAATCCTCCTGTCCCTCACAGACTCTCATCACCCGGCAGCCAGCCAAGGTTACTCCATAAGCTCGAGTGTAACAGAGTCATATTTCGGAGTTAAACATCCTGCAGTTCGGAAGGGACTGCCAAAGGAAAAAAATATCTTCCTTCCTTGCTTTAAATTCTTCAGTTTTTTTACAGCTGGAGACATCTCAGGGTCTTGCTGTTGTTCACTAGTCTTCTATCCCTTGTCCCCACTGGATGGATGCATCTCTGATCTAGCACCGGCCAGGGGTACAAGTATTTGGACCCCTGAAAACCCAGTGCCTGACACCAGGAATCACCATCCTTTGTCCCCAGTGCCAGCTCTGATGTCCACTGCTGTGTGATTATGGAAGCTTTCACTCCCATTTTGATATCTCAAGACAGCACCACTGTGCCCTATGAGAGCACCTCTTTTCCTAGGCACGCTTTGGAGCTCTCACCCATCTCTGAGATAGAAGAGGAAGGCACTGGGTCAAGCCTAGGGAGAGATCTCAGGTGTCCTGGCACTCAATTTTGTTTTCAGCATCAATTTCCTTCCTTGCACCCAAAGAAACCTCACCAGGAGGTTGCCCACTGCTCTCTAATGCCATTTGGTTTGTTCTTGGATGTATACAAAAAAGTGCTTAACCTCCCTCTGGGCTCGTATCTTCTCCATCTACTTCTGCTCCTAGGTCTTGGTCTCTTCCCTGTCCCCAAACAGAACTGGAGAAAAACATGGTTTCTCCTGAACTTTGCACCCAGCAAAGGGCTCAGGGTAGCCCCAAAAATCTGGGGGCAATTTAACACTACCTGTTTCATGTGTTTAACTAACTTAGCCTTTTCTTCCTGACCTGCTTTTGCTGCGATGCAGTTTGCTACCCTGCCCTGCTAGCCCATGGGTCACACTGCAGCCCAGACCATCTTCCCAAACCCAAATCCCTGCAGCAACCCCTGTTCTTCATCACCAAGGGGGAAAGACCCTTCATAGCAGTCACAGCCAGCAGCACAGGGTTTTGCCGGCTCTGCCCATGACCCTGGGAGGCTCCAAGCACATCTCTTCACCCTACGGCACCTTATCATCCCTCCGGGTCCAACCACTGTCCCATGTTAGCCACCGGCATGGGCGTGAGCTCCCCCAAGGGAAACAAGACTGAGGTGCCAAGAGATACTATTGCAGTGACTGCTGGATTTACACTTTCTTATCTGGCCAGATGTCACTTTTCACAGCTCATTGCTCTGCTTTGTGCCCAGCCCTGCTTCTCCTTCCCTCCTCTCCCTTTATGTATAGATATTTTATTGCAAACACTCTGAATTTTACGACCGGATTTTTCACACTCTGGACCACTTCCCCCATCAATTCTTTTGTCACTTTTACTGTCAGCTGCTCTTGGATAAAAATAACAAGAAGGGCCAGGTTTCGTGAGCTGGTCTCCATGCTTAGGAAAACTGCAGAGAACAAGGGGAAAATTACATTAAATAACAGGCTACCTGTCAGAAGAAGCAGTTGCTAATAATAATATGCTGGGTGAAGTGCATGGTGCATTGTAACTTACAATTTAATTGAAATGCTGTTCTGTTCTTCTTTGAGGTCCTTTTCTTCTGGCCAGAGAGCGATTGAGTGTTCATTAGAGAGCCTTTCACAGTCCACCCCAGCCTGAGTTGAGAGCAAACAGGTACTGCTGTAATTCCCCAGTGAGATCCTGTTCCCATCAGAGCTGTGCTCTTTCCACCCATCCATGGGACTCACCAGCCCCTCTCCCAGGCAATCTCCAGCAACTGATGTAAAAGGCCTCATGCCATGAAGTTAAATCCAGAGGAAAACTCATCCATTCCCTGGAGAAGTTCACGGACCCAGTTCAGGAGGGTCTTCCCTCACAGTTCCATACCAGCAGAGTTTCATTAGGAACAGGAAAACCTCCAGCGTCAGGAAAGGCAGCTGGTTCTCTTTGGCTTAGTCAGTCCTTGCTGCACCTTGTGAGATTTGCAGCAAAGAAAGCAGAATAATCCCTAATTATACACCCAGAGCAATTAATGCTGGTTTTCTACCACCACTGAATAATTAGAAAGGGACTCTCTTTTGCAGATGTTCATAAAACCCACAAGAATTCAGCCAAGTAGAATTTATCCTCCTTCTGTTGGCACAATATTTGGCATGACTTTGGCTGGCGACAGCTGGCACTCTCCTAAATGATTCCCCAGCACAAAAATCAGGAGTTAGCCCTGGGCTTTTCCCACCAGGCAATTTCCATACAGCCACCTCGCTTTGGAGGTAAAGGGTGTTTAGTATTATCGATGTGCCCATTGAGCTCAAGGTAGTAGAAAATTTCCTGACACTGGCAAATTTACTGTTGTAGACATAGGTGGCAAGTGCAGATGAGCTGGCATTGCAGCTGCTTCCCTTCTGGCCTGAGCATTACTCGGACTGTAGAGCTTTGTAGGACTATTCCTTATGGGACCAGAAGTCAGTGTTACAGCCAGGGACTTTGCTAGTGTTCATGTTTACTTACAAAAAAAGCTACCGTAACTCATCCTTCACAGCGGTTCCCACCTGCTGTGAACAAGCGGATCTGCTCTCTGCTGGCCTCTGTCTCCAAGAAAGTGTCATCTCCCTGCTTGTCCTCCTTGCTCAAAGCTGTTCTCCTGGCTTTCTACCCGCAACCCAGGCCAACACCCTGGCCTTGGTGTCAGCAGCTCCAAGACACACCTCCCAGCCTGCGCCTTTCTGTGCTTCCACCTTCTGCTCCTTTTGCTGTTCATAGTCCCCAAAATATCTTCCTTTTAACTTTCCACAATAGACCTTCCTTGGTTTGTTCTCAGCCAGCAAAGAGTGGGCACAATCAGGCACTTTTCTTCTCCACAGACCACAGATGTGGGCTGCTGTTTTAGCTCTTTCTCTTTCCTTTCCAAGGCAGAATCTACTGCCCTTCACATGGCAGCTCACAATGGTTAGCGGGGGGTTCACCTGAGCAACGCTTCCTAAGGTTTCAGCCACGTTGCACCATGCATGCCCAGCACACTGCTCTGGAGGAGAGCAGCTCAGGAGGCAACATCCACCAGACCACCACCTCGCATGGGGCACCAGTCCCAAAACCAGCCTGGCCTCACCAGAGTAGCAAAGGGGCCATACTGAGATCTCAGTGCCCGCCCTGGTCATGGAGGCATATATTTCTGCAAAATGTTACTCTTTCAGTAGACTGCCATTTTCTGATAGAACAAAAGCCATCTCTAAAAAACAATGCAGGCACCGCCGCTCCAAGAAGAGAGAGAGCAAAATTCATTTCACTTTACTGCAGGCACCCAATAGCATTAAATCTGAGTCCGTCATTTAAGCTTTTTCTCTGGTTAGTATCTGAATGGACCATCCCATGCATATTGTAGCTGAGTCTTTTCAGATGCCAACTATTCCTGGTAAAAATACCTTCCTATGAAGATGGAAGATTCTCCTTTAAATCTGCGAATACCTGCCAGATAATATGGGTTACAGTAAGTGAGGGCTGAATCTGTCATAGAATTCAATTCCTTGCAGGGAAAGAAAGATTTGATTCAGAGGCTAAAAATTTTCTTTTGAAAATGACACTGAAAAAGAATTTATCAGTTCTTTTTCACAAGCGTGGAAGGGAATGTGGTACAGCAACTCATAAACACCTGGATAATGCAGCAGCTCATCTCCAGGGATATGACTTTCATTTATATTGTAAACTAAACAAAGTTACTAAAGTTGCACAGGTTTTTTTCATTTGCATTAATTAGACTGAGAGTATCACAGATCACATGACACAATTGTGACTATAATTGGCAGGAAAGCAGAGTTTCCAAGTTGACAGGGAAAAAAATTTCCTGTCCAAATTGGATTCAAATCAGGATATGTATAATTTTTAGTTTCCTCGAGACTGGAAGCTTTCCAAAAATGGTGTACAACACCCAACGGAACTGGCATTTCATCAGTTCCACAGCTAGTAGCAGCAAAATAGAAATTGATACCAATTGCACTGCATTGCTGCAGGCAACACCCACATTCCCCTGCTCCTGGGGTTAATCACTATGTGAACTCACCCAGGCCTCGAAAACTGGCAGGTTCCAGAGTTCCAAGCTTCCACTGAAGCCTAACCTTCGACTCAGTAAAATCACTTTAAACACAAGTTCTTTCAAATGAAGAATTTTGTATTTGCTGAATTAGTATTTTCCCATGACCCTTTTACTTTAGCAGAAAAAGAAAATTAATAATTCTGGTTGCTACAGTAGGTCTTTCATAAGTGTATCCTTGATTTTACACAGACACCTGTGCAACCTCTCCTACCCAAGCAAGGGCCAAGCACGCATAATATAACCACATAGCTAATAAAAGTGGTTCATGTCAGAGATAACCTGGAAACAGGAGATAAAACCACAGATTAAAAATAACTTATACCCAGACGAAGTCAAGGTTGAAAGCATATCAGCAATTTTCAGGTAAGCAAGTTACAGGGTATAGGTGCCAAAATAAAGCATTAAAAAACACTGGAAATTCACTTTACATTTAAAATTAAAGAAGTCCAAGCACGTTAATGTAAAGAAATGCAAAGCCAGGATAGCCAAAAATATTAACTCTGCCCTGTAGCAAGTCCACACAAAACCGATTTCATTATGATAAGTGCTCTAATTCTATTTTTAAGTCATCAGATAGATTGAGCTGCTCAAGGTCACATTTGATACTTTCACTTTTCTCTTTTGTGATGCAATTCAGGCAAAATTAACAAACAGACGTCAAGAGGTTTAAAAAAGCGGTTTTGCAAAAGTACATGTAGGCAGTGGAATTTTCTTGCAATAACAGCCTTATTGCTGGAGTTGTTTAAATCTAGATGAGGCACTTGAGAACGAAGCAAAGAGACAATCTCATTCTGCTCCTGCTGGGGCATGTGGACAGGATGACCTAACAAGTCTTTCCCATCTGCCATCCCTGTGGTTCTCTGAGAAATTAAATCCCAGGAGACCCAGGGCCTGATCCTGAGAGGTGAACACAGCAGACTAGACTTCACCCTACTTAGGCTTACTATAAATAAGTTTGTGTCGGGGCCAATTACTGGCATTTGCCTCTTTCTCAGTCCTTTCAGTCAGACCCTCTTGGCATTTAATGATGTGATTTTTCCAGCAATATATGGATTAGTCTCACTTCCATGTTTTCCCAGCTGTCCGACTCAGAAATGTGGGCTGACTTGGGTAAATCTAGGGTGCCAATGCTAGAAAGATGGGCAAAGATGTTAAAAAAAAAAATCCCACACCCTAATTTTGCAAATATTTGTGCAAAGAAAAAAATGAATCTGCCTCTCACGTGTCTATCCTCTTGCTGAGTTTATAGTGAATATGCCAACTGGCAGGAAAACTGGTGTAAAGAGCCCACATTAAGTGAATGCTTGAAAATATTTCAGGAGGGTTAATTTTCATTGCACAACCCTCATCCTAAATGTCATTAATCTCATCAAAGATCAAAAACATTACTGTTTAATCTGTGTACCCTGCAAAAAGTTAACCAGACATGAAACTGTCACTAACCGAGAAATATTTACTACAACTAGATGAATAATAATATCCAATAATGTGTATAATCAAGAAAACCTTCATCCCCTAGGGGACAAATTAAAAACAGAAAAGGAGGCTAAATTTCTGGTATGTGTTATTTAACTGAATTACGTTCTCAGCCTTCATTTCAGTTTTTTCATATGTGCCTTCCAATCTGGGGAAAGTATTTGACAACATTTTAGAGCTGTTCAAAATTTTTGGTGGGAAACTACTTATTTGTATGAAATTCACCATTTTCTGTCAAACTGTGAGTTTACACAAGAAGTTTCTATTTTTCACATCATAATTTTAGCCAGCAAAAATGCTCTGGGACAGACATTTCAGTCAATCTAATGGAAGTTAGCAATTAAGTCCAGAGTGAGTTGCTGAGAATTTGAAAATTATTTGCGCTCAGCTTTCAAACACGGAAAAACCGGAACTTTAAATATGCTAAAAATTGCATGATGTTTACAGAAAATGGCTTTTTTTCACATGCACATCTGGGGGCAGAAGGTGGCCTTCTAGCACATCAAAATATCTTCCCTACATGCTGGCACTGCTAATAAGATCATCAGCAGTGTTGATGCCAACCTGCTGTGTCCTGTGGTTAGCAGCTATAAGAACATGTCATCACCATGGTTAGCCCTCAATCCCCTGGATTCTTTCTCCTTCAGGCCCCACTGGGTTAGATGCTGTCAAGGTATCAACTGTGGAAAAATAATGCTGTACAAAAAAGATGGCATCTGACAAAGACAAGAGCTTCCAAGTTACGTTCGCCAGCATACGTGCATATTATAATTTCTGCAGCAAAAGTGGCTAGAGGATTTTTCCTTTTCCCACCCACACAGAGGTTTGAACCCTGGCCAGGACTCCCTACATCTGTTCCATAAGAATGGGTACAGGAGTGTTGCCTCGTGTCACTTTTTACAGTCCTCCACAAGTCGATAATGAACACCTCAATCCAGCTCAATTTCAGTCCAGAAAACTGCTCCTTGTCACCTTAGCATGAGATATAAAGGAGCCTTTTGGTGTACAGATGGGTCATTTTCTCCTTCTGGTCCATTCACCGCTTTCCATTTGCCAAGTCCTGTCCACTTTCCACAGAGCCACCATCCACGGTGGAGGTGATGCAAGGACCCAGTGCATGGCTGCTTGGAAAGGCCACTGAGCAAAAAGAGGATCAGAGGTGAAGATGTCCAAGTTGAAGGAAGCGAATGTACACCAGGTGCCCTGACAGATGGTAAAGACCTGGGGACATTCCTGGCTCTCTGTACCCTTTTCAATACGGATTGATTTGTGTCCATCTTGGACAGAACAGCATGCATTTAAAGACAAAGCAACAAAGAGAATGTCCTCCGAACCCTAGTGTGATTATATTCATTATCCCTACCCCTCCACCCAAGGCCTGTGTCTGGAAGGTGCTGAGTTCTTCCTGGTGGAAGAGCAAGGCATTTCATTTCTACGTCCACATGGTCTCAGCACTTCACAGCTTGACCATGTCCTGGGCTTCCACCCAGCCTGAGTGGGCTTTGGGAGTTGGCAGCCCTCTGTTACAGAGATAATCTGTTATAAACAGATCAATAATCAGTGAAAATGAGAAATGCATTTCTGGGAAAGGCTGGGGCCACACTGAGGAATGGCTCCGTGTAAGGAAGAGACAACTGTATGCTCCTTCTCATGGGATTTTCCCCGCACTGAGCTGAAAGGCAGGCAGGCTAGCAGGTCACCAGGCAGGCACTGAGCTCAGGGATGACTGGGCCTATTGCCAGTGATGGAGATGACAGTGCTGTGGTCTCTGCACCTCTCCAGAGGAGCTGCCTGTAGAAAGCTCCCACCAGCATAGACTTCCCAACACAATTCTGGGAAAGCTATCACAGGAAGCGTACAGTGCTACCCAGCCATCCCAAGCCAAGACATGTTCCTGCTGTCCACAATGGCTGTGATATGAATCATGTCTTCAGTCCAGTCTATGCAATGCCTTGCCCTTCCCAAAGTGACTGGTTCCAAGGGGGAGAAACCGATAGCCATTTATCTGAGCCCTGAGAAGAACAGAGGACAGTGAACAGGCAGCAAGGGTAGAAGGAGTTAGGGCTACTCTGTGCCTGATAGATTCATGCTTCTGAACCTCTAGCCACAAATGGACACTACTCCATTTCAAAGGAAGATCATGCTCCTGTCTCAGTCAACGGCAAAATGCCCAGTGATTTCAGTGGCAGCAGAAAAAAAGCCTTGTGAAAAAAAGGGCAAAGAAGGAGAGCAAATTCACTGTTGCCATAAATGTGCTTGCACATCAGCTTTCTATCTGCAAAGACTTTGCGGGAGCTAACCTCATCTCTGCCACAAGCCGTCAGCCTGCGTGTGGGTGGTCAGGGCAGCGTTCACGGCAGGACGGACGTATATCAACGAGCCGCTGAGCACCAGAAGTCTGCTTTGCTCAAGAGGGAATGTCCCGAGTGCTGAGATCGCCCATGTTAGGTAGTGCTCAGGAGGCACATGGATTGTGCCAATCCATCATGCCAGATCAAGGAGACAGATGAGGGAAGTCAGGCGTGGGGCTGGGAGCTTCTCAGCCTTGCCACACGGCATCATCTTTCAATATTTGCTCATTCTCTATTGATTTCAGAGCCCATGTATGTCATCATTACACCATGCTGCTGACATTGTGCAGAGGAAAGTGATAGTATTGGCAGGATGGCATGTGGGTACTGTTTCAAAATACAGCTTTGCTCTGGATTCCTTATTGCCCAAGAGAAGGAACAGAATCCAAGCTCCAAGGCAGCTTGCCAGGCAAAGATCCTGGAATCTCCAGCTCTGGGCAGTTCACCTGATGAAGCATTCTGAAGGTCTTCAGGAACTCTGGTCTGCTAGACTACAGTCTATTTTGTTGGAAGTTTTATCAACCCAACTGGATCTGCTGGCATGTCAGTGCCATGCAATACTCCAAGGTATGGGAGGGTCTGGACTATACTCCCACCATAAGGGTAATTATTCTCCATTTGCCTGGCTCATCACATAGGCAGTTAGTCTGGTCGGGCAGAAACTCACTTTGTCTATTCACAAGATCTCTCTCCTGAAAATCCTATGGAGTAAATTAGCACATGATAGACTTGGAGATACAACTATTTTCTTGGATATATGTCAATTCTTTTTTTCTTTTTTTTTTCAGGAGCGGAAGTCTTGACAGCCTTTTGGGGAAAGAGGAAGAAATATTTTTTAAGGTGAGAGAGGGAGGCAGGTGCAACATGAGCTCTCATCTTACTGAGCTGTGGCTGTCAGGAGAGTATTAGGGCACTGGATTCTCAGGCATTCATCTCCAGCTCTTGTATAAACAGAATTCTAAACCATCAAGCAAAGGCTTTATCTCCCAGGGAATTTAACATTTTTCTTGAGTGCTCTTCAAAGGAAAAGAATGTAGCTCCAGAGCTGGACAATTTGCTTTAAGCCATCCTCATGGCTGATGTCACTGTGGATAAACAAAGCAACACTGGGGCCAACCATGACAAAAATGGCAAATTCTTCCTTGAGCAGTTACACCGAGAGCTACCTTGCCTGCTCAGAGGGAAAAGCAAGCTCCTGCCCAGATGGCCAGAGGACTCTTTGGAAAGTGGAATAGACCCTGAAAAGGCCACAGAGACGTAATTGCTGACCTACATTGTCGTAAGAGTACCACCATTTTCCTCAATGGGACAGAAAAGCCCCAAGAAAATTGTACTTGAGACCAGCTCTCCCCTATCATCCCTCACTTTGCAAAGTGCAGGGTGCAAAAGAAAACTATACGGTGTGACAATGGGGTCACAAGTGGAGGATAGGGGCATTATTTTGAATAACAAACAAATGTTGTGTTCTCTCCTGAATTTGTCTGAGAGGAATGAAAATAGGATGAAATAGTGTGCATTCATGTCATGTTCTCATCGCCATCCTCCTGATTCACCTACCTAGGAGGCAGTGCAGACTGAGACTCCCGACAGATTAGGACACCCAAGTTTAGGTTTCCACCACAGTTACTGGACATTAAGTCAATGGAGCTTAGAGCTTGATCCAGCCCACCCTACTGTAGATACCCAGCTTGGGGTGGATTCATTTGCCTAAAAGGAGACACCTAGAAAGATCTGAGATGCACAAGGATATCTAAGACATCCATATAAGGCTGGTAGATAAGACACAGGATCCATTTCAAATGAGGAGTGTTTCAACAATTGAATCCCATCTACAGCTACCCCACGGGCGTCAACGACATTGACAAATCAGGTGCCCAGGTATGTCCTCAGGAAACCTGAACGCTCTGTTTACTTAAATCATTCCACAAACTTCTGAAATAGTGTTAGGCAACTGTGCAGTCTTTTCTGCAGAGTCTGACAGAAACCCATGCCTTTGGCTCACAAGGGTGCCATACCAGCATTTCTCCTGAATGCTCTACTCAGTATCTGGTCTTCAGGAATGATCTAAATTTCTTGTGGATGTTAAAGAAAAGTGTTAACAATGAAAATGTCACCTTGCCCGGACAAATTGAGTGCCACTGTCCAGACTCTGGATATCCCCTCCCCTAATAATGCCTTCTGCTCTGATCTCTGCTGCCCAGCCTGCAAGCCACCCGCCTAGCAGAAAGGCAATAATCCAGAGACATCCAGAACATATCAAACCGTAGTGAGAAGACCTCCACAAAGCTCATTTAACATTGCAGATTAGAAAAGATTCATCATTTACCCAGAAAAGGGTCCCTGTATAGTCTTCCGTTCCTAATATTTTTTGTTTGAAGCAGCCCGGATAGTCTGTAAACTCTCTGAGGAGACACCTCAAAAGAATCACCATTCTCCAGCTCAATGCCATGCTATATTAATATAACCCCTTCATTTCCAGAGTTCAGAAATGTTCATTGTATATTGGTCTTCCTGCTATTTAGGCACCATTTCCCACCTAATTCTTGCAGTGGCTTCACTAGTTTTGGTGGAACCTCCATTCAAAACATGATCATCATGTTTGATACGGGTTTCTTGATCCTAGAGGGCTGCATTTGAATCTCAGCCATGTCAGCCTACGTCCACGCTAGCTCGAAAAGAAGGATTCAAGAAAAAAACTGAGTCACTAGGTTGCCTAGCTATGTCTGAACCTAAGGTCAGTATATCCTCAGTCCTATTACAACAGCTCCACTTGATGTAGATGTCTCCACACTGTAAGCTCCTTCAGCATGGAGACTGAGACAATAACAAAATCTAACCATATCCGTTTTCCCACTAAAATAAGAATTTCTTTGACTCCATCCAAAATGCTTTCGTTCCCCGGCTCCAGTGCACCAAACAGTGCGTACACCACCTCTTGTGGACACTTCAGCCATCCTCTGGGACTAACAGGAGAACAAGCTGGGTGAGTCAGCATCCTGCCTCCAACAGTGGACGCCCAAGAAAGAACATAGGCTTAGAACAAATATATAACAATATTTCCTTAAAACACTTCCCAGCATTCAGCAGCCTATGACTTGGGAATTTCCCAGGTAAGAAAAGGGATCTCAGCAATTAGTAGTTTTCAGTGAATTTTTCTCCCAGACTTTTCCAATCTCTTTCTGAGCATACACAAACTTTCCATATCCACAAGGCACTTCACAGTTTTATGATACACTGTGTGAACAACCACCTCTTTTTGCTTGAACTTGTCTTTCAGTAACTTCTGTTGGTGTCCTCTAGTTCTTGCATTGGCAGAGATTGTAAAGAGTTGTCCCCCAGTCTCCACTTCTGTGCTGCTCAGGAGCAATATTGTCACATGCCCCTTGACATGACACTGTCTCCCATGGCATTCTCCTAGAGAAGCTGGCAGCTCACGGATTAGACAGGTACACTCTTCACTGGGTGAAAAACTGGCTGGACGGCCAAGCCCAGAGAGTTGTGGTGAATGGAGATAAATCCAGTTGGCGGCCGATCTCAAGTGGTGTTCCCCAGGGCTCAGTTTTGGGGCCGGTCATGTTCAATATCTTTATGAATGATCTGGATGAGGGGATCAAGTGCTTCCTCAGTAAGTTTGCAGATGACACCAACTTGGGCAGGAGTGTTGATCTGCTTGAGGGCAGGAAGGCTCTNAAAAGATGTGTAGATGAGGCGCTTAGGGACATGGTTTAGTGGGAATGGTAGTGTTGGGTTGATGGTTGGACTCAATGATCTTAGAGGTCTTTTCCAACCTTAAGGATTCTATGATTCAGTCCTTGCTTTTCCAGCCCGAGGAGTCCTAAAATTTGGCAGCACTCCTTCTCTCCAGAGCAGGTCAGCAGAGGGAGCTGATGGTCTGAGCCCTTCCAGCAGCTTATGTTTCTTTGCATGTTTCAGCTTTTAATGCTCAGTCTAAATATAAAACAATACCCATTGTTTCTCCCAGCTGCATGTCTGAAAGTTTCAGAGGAATACAATCAAATAGCCAATTAAGGCAATGCACTCAAAAGGAGGAATACTAGTACTTAAGATAATGTTTTATTCTGAAGAAAGGCAGATTTCAGGGCTTGTCCTAAGACACCAGCCAAGAGAACAAACCAAGCAAGACAAAAAATCCTGATTCAGAATGATGCCTCGACCTTGGCATGTTGCTCTTGCCTGTGTTATCAGGCCATGAAAGATCCTGCCTTGAATACCATGTGCTATCAGGGTCTGCAGGAGCATAGCTTGCCTTTTGCTAGAAACCCCCTTTAAGCCTTGAAGACATCGCTTGAGCTCTCTGTGCCTCAGTTTCTCCACTCCTCTATGCTTTGTGCATCTTTATGGTAGTTACCTCAGGACATGGATCATGTCTTGCCGTGGTGGTTAGAGAAAGCTCCAGCTAATGTGACCCAGACTGGCCCAGACTTCACCACTATACATGAACCTTGTCACAGGTTCAGCTTGGAGGAATCAATTATCTGCAAAATTAATCATCTGAAAAGGCTCAGTTTCCAGAGTCTTTCCCCAGACTCTTGGGCATGTTTCCCCTTAATATTTTCTGCACTGTATAAGGACTTTGCCTCAGTGTGGAGGAAAGCAGAAGCTGGGGGTATGTTTCCCCAGAGGAGGTGATGTTGGTGAGGTCTGCCATGAGATCCAGGACATGGAAAGCTCTGTCTGCAATCCCTGAGCTCCCCACGTATCCTTAACCCGGGCCCTGGAGCCACCAGCTGAAATGGGCTCCCTGGGAAGCCAATGGCATCAGGGGACCCAAGGGCTGATGCCTTCCAGTCCTCCGGAAACTTCAGGGGAAAAAAAGTCTGGTTTTGTTCTGATTTGGAACCAAGCCAGCTCAGGAAAAAAAAAAAAAGACAACCCACACTCGATGACATTTCCCGCTAAGCGGAAAGCCAGCAAGCTCTCACTCCCCCCATCACCCCTGGTTTTGGCATCCTCCAGAGCTGACGTGCTTTGGCCGAGTTTCGTTTGATCTGCAGCGCGAAGGAGCCTCATGTCTAGTTTCTGGCAGCTGGATTGCACCACCGGGTAATTCTGTGGCTAAACTGTTTAAATAACGTTAATGGCTTTACAAATTCACTTTCAAAACAGCCCGAAGTGTAAAGCCAGCACAGCTGAAGCAGCATGCTGGGGCTTAGGCATGTTTAGATAAGAGTGGGTGCAAAGTAAGCTTTTAGAGTGCTCCACATGAGCTACTCAAAAGCTGGGAACCAGGGACTTCTGCCTCTTAAGTACATCTTCTGCACCGCGATAGGGTAGATGCAAGGCATCTACAGCAGGACAAAGGATTGAAAGCCAGCAGACCCAGAGGCTTTGAAGGATTACTATTTTTATTTTTCTTGGCAACCGGCTCCCTCTGTGGCAGGTGCTGTTGGAGAAAACAACAGCAGATCCATGTGTATTCTCCGTTTTTCAAAACAGCAATAAATAAAAATTTAAAAAAAAAAATCAAAGGCTTAGCTGTGGGTGCTGAATGTATGAAAAAAGGTCAGGTTTTAACATGGGGCAAATCTGGATCGCATCCACCTACTTGAGGCAAAAATTGCAGTTGTTTGGCACGGTGTCATGCTCTTAGCTTTTAGTCAGGATGTGCCCTGGCTCTCCAGACTGTAAGGAGGAAGTTGAGAAACGCAACGCGGCTCGCTGGAGGGCAGGACTCAGCTGCATGAACCTGGGGAGAGTGCAAGCCACGGGGATGCAAGTCCAAAAGGCAAAGGCAGAAACGTGGTAACGTGGGCAGCAACTGCGTTTCCACACCCAAACCTTTTCTGGATACAGCACAGAAAGCTCAGGGAATACCAGAGCTCTCCGTGCTCAAGTGTATTTGCACACCTATCCTTCCTCAGTGCCTGCACGGGCTTTGTGCCCACCACGCAGGTCATGCTGTGATCGTGATAGTCATAACAGCATCACGCAGGATTATCTGTGCCTCTTAGCAGCCCAGATTTCACAAGGATCACCCACTGCATTCACGTAATCGCAGCTGTGCTCAATAATCTCTCTTGGCCAAATAAAAATAGGTTCGGGATATGTTTGTGCTTTGATTTACATCAGGATAAATCAGCTCTTCTGCCCCAGTGGTCGGCTGTCTACCGGCAAAGGAAAAGTGAGATAAGGTCAGCACAGACCTTTGGAGTGCCTGCAGGAGAGATTTAATGTGTGACAGCATGGCTCAAACTCGTATTTAGGAAACCAAACAAATTCAAATGAAAAATTAAGTGCATGTTTTAACAATACAGATGATAAACCACTAAAACAAGCCAGTACGGGAAGGGGTGGATTCGCCAGTTCTTGATGCCTTCAAATCAAAACCAAAGGCTTTTCTAGCCAAATACAACTTACGGTGAGTCAGCCACCCTCCCTTACAAAGCATGAATGTACTGGAAGATTTAGGTTTCTTACCAAGCAAGAAATATAGGTTTGCAGCCAGTGTGCAGCCATCCTCACACTGCTGCCAGCTAAGAGAAAACCCAGCTCAGGACAGAGAAGACTCAAAGCCCTGAAACAGCCCACGCTCTTTAAATGCCATCCATTGTGTCCCTTAAAGCTGTGTCCCAACATGAACCAGCAACTGCTGGTTCCCTCTGAATCCAACTCTGGTCATGCAGTGCCCCTGCCCAGAGGATCCACAATGCTCCCAAGTGCAAACCGCTGGGCTCAAAACTTGCTCTGCACAGACCTGATAGTGACACAGACCTTGTGTGGTCCCAGGGCTGGGTCTGGTGGGAGAGCCCCACACTTAGAGCTGGACCCAGAGCTGGATTTAGGCACTGTGTAGGGCATGGTCCACCCTGCCATGCCATTTCCACATCACAGAGTTCTGGTATACCTTCTATTGCACTCAATGGGGACTGGCAAGAGTCACTGCTCTCTCATGAGCTCTTCCCCTCCAGGTGGTGAGAGTGATTTTTCCAATCAGCTGTACCCAGGCCAGAAAAAAATGTTCATATATACTGTCCTGTCGAGATGTTCCACATCCCCTTGCCTCCAACTGCAATCCCACAGCCTCTGTGAAAGAGTAGCTGTGTCCAGAAAGATAGGAACAAGTCATCCAAAAAGTGAAATCTGGGGGAAATTACTTCACTTTGCCGGGCCAGTAGATGCTTCTCAAACATATTTTTCAATCTGTGCACATCTGGAGTTAACATACATGGTGAATAAGAGCCTGCAGAGAGTTAGATGTGATGGCTGACCACTCATCATCTACAGGATCCTTTTTCTTAATAGTTCCTCCCAAAATTATTTTGGGCAATTTACTGAGCAATGATGCAAAAGCCTGAGGCTGCTGAAGTCAGAAGAAGGTTGGCCAATGACTCTGAAGGTTTGCAATCTGGTTTTAGCCTTGATGGGATGAGTGTGATCAAACGGGAAAGAGGGTTTGGGAAGAGAGACGAACTCTGGCCAGCACAGAAGAAAAAACAGTCATTTGTTACAGTGGTGGTTGTGGGAACCCTACAGTAAACATGAGCCACAGGAGGATTCAGTGTCGTGAGGTCAGGGGTGGCAAAGCTGGGATCTCAAAGACAATATATATGTAAAGGACAAGATGGAAATAAAAGGCAAGAAGACAAGCTGTGTCCATTGCTAATGCTGACTCACGTGGCAGCTTCCTGCTGGCCCAGCAGTGACCTGGGACATGTCCACCCCGTGGTGATGGACCTACTGCAACATGCTGCCTGGGATGGTTCTGGCCCATAACACCCAGGTGTCATGGGAAATCGTCTCAGTGACATTAATCACTCATTTTACCCAGCTTCTCCTGATTAAACAGTCCCTGCAAACCAACCAACACACAGTTCAGCCTTCCCAAAGCCTAGACAAGTGCCACCATTTCCTGTTTGTACATAAGACGCTGGTTTGCTAAAGCAACCCTGGAGTGCTAGCTGGTATCTCCAACACCAAGTGCTGTATTGTCCATTACCATGGACAACTTGAGTCATAAATATCACCTTCAGTCTTGGCAAATAGCTTCCTCCAGACCAGACAGCAGGACTCTGCCCAACAGCTTACCCCAGAAGAGGTATGAGGGATCCCCTGGCCACAAAGCACGGGGCCCCATGCCCCATAGCATCATCAAAGGATCATGGGGTAATTCAGGCTGGAAGGGACCTCAGGAGGTCTCTAGTCCAACCTCAAAGCAGGGTCAGCTGTGGGGATCAGCCCAGGTTGCTCAGGGCTGAATCCAGTCTCATCTCCCAGAATGGAGACTGGACAATCTGTCTCTTTGGCATCACAACCTGTTCGTCGTTCACCTCAGCCGGGCTGGGGTCAGGTCCCCCACATAGGCTCAGGCATGTCAGAGTCACCTCGTCACAAGCATCCCCAGAGGAGGCAGCCCAGGGAGGATACACGAAGGAGCACGGCCATGCTGGCAGAAACTGGACACAGCCTGGTAGCCTGCCCCAGGAGCAGGCAGGCCTATGATCCCACCCAAGGGGGTGCAAGGGGCTTTGCTGTTCCCACTCCCTCAGTCCCCATCTCCTCGTGGCCCCTCCCAGGCCGCAGGAGGCCGAAGGCACCTCGCGCTGCTCCGGGATGGCTGCGGCTCCTCCCAGCTCGACCTCTCCGGCGAGGGTGCCCTGTGCTCCTTCTCCAGCTCGCTGCCCTGCTGTGATTCATGGCTCCACTCCTGCCCTTCCTTATATGGGAACTTTGCATTTCTTCACATTTCCTGCACTGGGAAAGCCAATGCCAAAGAGTGCCTTTTTATATGCTCTGCCACCAGCCCCGTTTGCTCCCCAGGCCCCCTGCCCAGGGACAGGTCACAGACCCACCATGCCCCATAATGCTCCCCATGCAACAACGGTTCCTTCGTGCTCCCATCCCATGCCATCCCCCACCACCTGAGTCATCACAGATGCCATCCACATCCACAGGCACATGTCTCTTCCCCATGCAGCAGCGCCTGGTCATTCCCATGTCCCCACATGATGGCACACGTGCAGCAGAGCAGACCGGCCAGGCAATGCATCCCTGCTGACCGCAGAAGGGGCAAGGGGCTATGGTGTGGCAGCCTGTCTCAACGTGGGCATTCACTCTTGAGTGCTGAGAAACTTGCCAGAACGTTTTCCCTTTAAGGCCTCCAACCTGTTGTCATGTTTAGTTCCAGGTGGCCTAAAGACTGAAAAGTTAGAGCAGGGAAGAACATAGGGAAAGATGGACAGACACTCATTTCCTTACGAAAACAGGCTAAAAATAGGACGAGATCAGCTCTTGAGAAGGCACCCAGTCCACCCCTTTGTGCCGAGGTGGGACCACTTCTACGAAAGCATTTGCGACAGGAACTATTTTTAGCCCCCTCCAGCTCCTCCCCAGGCAAGTTGTTTGTGTTCATCCCTACAACCCTGCTCCCTCGTGTCAGGGGCACACCACAGGGTTGCCCATCTCTTCCCACCAGCGATCCTTCCCTTCGCAGCAGCCAGCTGAGGCTGTCACCATGCGCTGGCATCCATAAGGCTCATGAAGATGATGTGTCCTCAGCGTCCTCTTTCTGCTCCCATTTCCAAATGCGTGTCAGACACACAGGCACTAATACCCAGGGATTCAAGCTCTTGTACCCAGACAACATAAGCCGTAGAAGCAATGAGCACCTCCTTAATTTTTACAAAATAAAATGGAGTAAAATTTGTATCTATTCTAACTATTTTTTTATAGTTAATTTCTGCCTCTAGACTTCATGGCTGATTTTTTCATTTCCATCTATTTCCCTGGGAGATGCTTTCCTATGCTGAATTCCATCTGCCTCAATTCTCCTGTCCCTCCTCAGGACCAGATACACCCATATCTCCCCAGCATCCCTGTTCTGCTAAATATAAAATGGATCCAGCAGTCACATACAGGGTAAGATGGACTAAACCTGATGATTCTCCAACCATCTCAAACCCACATCCTCAAAGGGGGCCACATCCCCAGAAATGCCATCCCTGCTCATTTCAAAATCCTTCTCCCAGCCAGCCCCTGCCCTGGCAGTGATGTCCAGGGGGACCTGCCTCTCAGCTCACCCCCATTTTGAGTCAGAAAGTTTACCTTTCCCCATCTTCCTTCCTTTCTTCCATTCTGCCCCTGTGGACCAGCCATCCTCTGTGGTTTTTTAATCCTGATTAAGACGTTCATTATAGTCTAGTTGCAGCAAAATCAGAACTTTTAGCTTTATGTTGGGAGGTGAGGTTTTGTTTTTATTTTGGGAGGTAAGGCTCTCCCTATTCAAAAAATAAAGGTTGAGGATTTATTTAGGGATCAAAAATGTAATCAAATAAA
>VZTQ01000666.1:249882-358944 GCA_013400755.1 Pelecanoides urinatrix
AAAAGAAAAGAAAAGAAAAGAAAAGAAAAGAAAAGAAAAGAAAAGAAAAGAAAAGAAAAACGCAGAAAGGAGTACGGTAGCTAAATCTCAGAGCCATTAAACCACATGCTTTTTACTGCCTGTGTCCTTGATGGGAAGATTTTGATGTGTAGTGACAATCTGCCTTCTCAGCAGCCCTTTCCTGTCCAGCAATTTCCAGACAAGAGTATGTCAGTCCTGACTATGGCAGCCAGCTTGAAAATGCTCCTTTTGCAGCCAGGGAAACTGCGACAAGCAGATGTGGCAAAAAGGGAATGGCAGTATCAGGAAGTCAATTCCCAGAAAAATCTTCTGCCTGAAAGAAAAGCATGGAAAGGAAAACTCTCCTGGGACAGAAAAGCCTGTGGAGGAGAGACAAGATGATGCAGAGCTTCAGACACTCCAGCTCTCTCCAAACAACTGATTCTCCTGAATATAAAAATAAAACAAGGGAACACGAAGGAACAAACAAGTCTAATGTAGGAATGAGCTGGTCAGAAATTTTGGAAGAGGAAAAAGGAAAACAGTCTTTTCCAAACAGATTGAAGAGGAGAAGAGCATCCAACAAGTGGGCACAGAAGCCCAGCAGGACTGGAATCTTTGAATAGTTGCCCCCCATACCTTCCCTCCCAGCTGGTAGCAGGCACGACACCCACAGTCACAGCCCCACGGGGGCAGGGGATCATTGCAAACATTGCAAAGAGAAAGGAGTCTGAGCAAGAGGGGAAAAGGGACCCTGCTGGTTCCTGATCCGGATGAGCTAAGTTTATTTACAATTTCTTGTTCATCCGTTTCTGTTTTGCTACCTCCAACGTTTTCCACTGTGGTATCTCATGGTAGCTTTGAGCTGTGTTCATCCCAGCCAGTTTCCAGTAGGATAAGCCTGCCTTCCTCTCCGTACAAAGCTAGCTTGTCCAAATCTCCAGGAGACTGCAAAGGGATGGAAGATACTGCAGAACTCCCGAGGTCCCTGACTGCACAGTCGTGTTCCTGGAAGGAAGCGGGAGGTTTAGCCAGGGTGATTCCTGTTAGCAGTTCTCACATGCACAGCTGGAGTTTGCAGTTTCAGAGATTTGGCTCCAAAGCCCCGGGTGTGATTTCAAATCTGACATGCCGTGCATAGCTGCTCATTTTCCATGTGCCTGGCAGGTGAACAAGGAGGAGATGATAGTACTCTCATGGGTCTTGGGTGATTATTGCTTTTGCTGCTCACATTTAACAGCCACATGTTCCCATTGACATTTATTTCAGATTACTTCCGTTTCTTCATAAAATGATCACGTCTCTCTGTATGGAAAATTCAGCTGCTCTAAGTATCAAGCTGTGCTGCTTGTTCCATATGGGAAGGATCAGAAATGGTTTAAGTGGGGTTTCAAAATGCAGATTAAAATGATGGGCTGGAACAAGATCCTGATTTGGAAGCACCATGAAAACATCATCTCAGGTTTCAGCAAGCTGAAAGTTGGGAATGAATTGCACACCAGGATTTTTCAGGCTGGAAAAGAAGATGAGCAATAGGAGGGATGACAGAGATTTATAAACCATGAAAGACACAGAAGGTGTACAAGATACTGATTTTTCATGGTCTCCTTTAATGCAAAATCTCGGCCTTTCATCAAGGAAGATTCAAAGCAAATGCAAGGCAGTTCTTCATGTAAAGTGTGGTCAAACAGTGGAAATCCTTGCCACGGTATTTTGTGGGTGCTAAAAATTGCACAGGTCAACAGGACAGTAGGTCATGAAGAAAAATACACCAAGGATTGCTAGATATGTAAAACCCACATGCAACTCAGAAGACCTTTAATGCACAAGTATTGGAGGCAGGGAGAGTACTTGGAGGAAAAATTTCATGCATGTTTACTCTGTTGTTATACAGTGTATGTACATATAGACAATAAAGCTTCAATTCCCCTGTAAGCACAGAGGAGACATCCAGCCACCCTAAGCTGGGTAGCACACAGCAACTTGAAAATGCCCCTGCTCCTGTGGTTTTAATCAGATGAACACAAAGGCAAAATAGCCCAATCACTGGTCAGAGACAGTTCATTCCTTCTGTTGATTCCCAGTCCAGACAGGCTCTTCCCCAGTAACAAAAGGATGAGTGAAGGGAAAATCCCCCCCAAACCGGCATTACCGGGGGGTGCTGTCAGGAAGCAGCAGTTTAACCTGCTTTGCCGCAGGTTAAGTTCCCCAAGGTCTGCATGTGATAAGGTACCTTCTTGGTGTTTCACCACAAAAAAACCACCCAGCATCCCTGGATGTCCCTGATGCTGCTTTGAGCCAGGAGAATGGACTAGAGACTGCAGAGGTCCTTTCCAACCTGAATTATCCCATCACTCTGTGATCTAGTGTTTATTTGCACCAGTGGTTGGATTCCTCCATTGCTTCCTTGGCAGTGGATCGGTCCATCCCTGCAGGGTTAAATCCGCAGCAATGCAACACATTTTGGTGTTGTGCATTTTGGTGTGACCAAACCACAGACACACCCTATAAGCCTGTGTTTAAGTTAACTGTATAGATCATATTCAGGTCCCTGGGATGCTCCTGTATAATTTACTGGTGTAGACATAGCCTGTGCATCTTCCCACCTGCAGCCATGGTGGGACAGATGAGGCCAAAACAGCCCCAAGGCTGAGCTCCAGTGACATCAGGGTGCTGGACAAGGTGAGTTCAACCGTGACTTAAGTCCCCGGTGTTCCTCATTGCCTGTAGCTGTCTGGACATGCAGGGAGGAGATACCATTTTCCACCTGATCCAACCCTGTTACGGATGCTCCTGAGCATCGACGATCACTCAGCGTCAATTAAAGGCTCAGTCTCCCCCCAAGCATGTCTCTCTCCTACTCCATGCCCTCAAGTTCAGTCTTGCCTCAGGGGAATTGCAACAACTCAGCTTTAACCAAAATAAACTGTCCTGGCACAAGTTCCTGTTTTTCAAGATATAGCTTTAAAATAATAAGGACCAATTTTCCCCTTTCCTTGCTCTTACAGTCAGCATGGGCTCCATTGTGAAAGCTTCAAAGATTGTCACCTACAACACCATAGTGACCCAGAGTACCCGTCTATTTATTTTCTCATGAGAGGCAATTCTGCAGCCAATGGAGATTTATAAGTTGAAAACAGACAAGATTTTCCATGGCTTGTAAACTTGTGGAAAAATCAGAGGGACAAAGACAGCTTGGGGCTTCGAAGCTGTAAAACAACACTCAGCCTATCTGATTTTAAGTGCTTTAGACCTTATATCAATATTGTTCTTCCATTGGGGGGGTAGGAAGAGGGACCCAGCTACCCCAACAGCAGAAGAAATCTTTTGGAAACAACAACAAAACCACAGGCCTGGGTAATCCCTGTTAATAAAAACAAAACTGCAGCTCGGATTGTATGTACAAGCTGGAATCAGGCAAATTTATTCCTGTGGTGCTGTGAGACCGAAGAGATATCAAAGTGGTCACAGAAGTGTTTTGAAAACTCCCCAAGTGCATCCTTTTGTCATCTTCTCTTTTCTCTTCTAATTTGAAGGCATTGAGCCCCAAGTACTATAATCCAGCTTGGATCTCCCACTCTGTTCGTCCTGTTATTTTAACTTTAGGCACAGCAGTCCTTTGAAAAAGTGCCCCGTTCCCACTGCCTGGGAGCTATGGGAAAAAGCTATCTTGGTCCTATCAGGAATGTGCCTCGCCTCTGCCCTGCGGTTGTGCTGCCTTCGGAGAAACTGGTGTCACGAAGCACCGCAGAAGGACAGGCCACGGCGTTCCCTTGGAAGAGCTGGGAAAAGGGGGGGACAAGTGGATCAGGCTGTGCTGTCCCTTTGCTTCTTAGAGCTGGAGGAAAGTTGGAAAGACCGGGGTTTTTTTTTCCTGCTTCTTGGGGATGGGAATGTTTTAGAAAGGTGGAAAGTTCAGGACAACGTGTGGCAGGGCTTTGGAAAACCCATGCCCTGTGAGCTGCTGGAGTGCTAGGAGCTTGCAGGTTTGCAACTGAATCAAGACATTTCTGGCTGGTCTCTGTTAACTAACTCTCCACAGGGTATAATGGGACCTCAGACACCTAGTACACATGGATACATGGACATGGAGACTCCTACATGTCCAGGTCTCCATCCAGAACTGAATCCCACCCTGGAGCTGGTGAGATGAATTCCCACCCACATGGCCAAAGGGTTTCACGGGTATGGGGACCATGGAAATTACACAGCAAGGGTTGAGTGGGGAAGAGCAAGTTTTGTAGCTTGGGTTTGCTGCATGTCCTACCTGACACAGCTCCTGGAAGTTCATCTTTAAACCCAAAGGTTCAGTCTCTTTGAAGGTGGAAGAGCTTAAGTGAGAAAAGAGGAGTCCAATGAGCAAGTACTGACCCATGAGCATCTAGTACTTGCCTTGCAGTCAGGAGGGGTGTTAAGCTGCAGGACATTACATACTGGAAAGGTACATCCAGCGTTCTCCAAATAGAACCACTACCCATGGAAAATTAGAGTATCCTGCCCCAGATTCTCTAACAGGACAGACATGCCGAGACATCAGGACACCCAGTCTCAGGGATGAGTCTGTGCATTAATTCAGCCTTTGCAAATGGGGCCAAAATCTACTTTCCATGTCAAAACCACTGTATCCCTCTACCTGTGCCACTGCCCTCCATCCCACAGCCTATGTAAGCTCCAAGCTCCAAAAGTGTTTCATGCCAGGGTGTCTGAGAGGTCCTTCTGGGGATGGAAGATTTGACCCCTCAGGAGCTACAGGATGTCCATGGCCTTCTGAACCATTCAATCAGGCAATATTCCCAAGGGCATCTCAAATACCACTAAATGTCCCTGTTTAGGCAATTGGAGCCTCATCATGCCTGACCATCTTCTCATACACCCAAACCCAGCATCTCCATGTGATTTGCAGGTTCAGCTTGCGACACTTGGTTGTTCAGAGTCCAGAAATGCGCAGATGTCCCTTCCCTTGGTGTCCATAGCAAAACTCTCACTGACCTCAGAGGAGAGGGCCAGAAGTCACAGCCCTCAGTGGTGGAAAATGCACAGACAAGTGATGAGGAGGGAAATCACAGAAAACCCACAGCTTACCCATAGCTCCCCCAAGCCACTGTCATGGCCCTCTTCACCTCAGCCTCCTCCTCAAGCACATGGACCCCCATCCACAAGTGAAACTGCCAGGGACATTGCATTTGGCACCTGATGTGCCTCCCCAAAATACCTTCAGCTGTGTAAAACATGGTTGGCTCCAGTCTGGAAACACGAGCCACTCTGAGAAGAGCTCTTCCCCCATGAGCTGTGATGGGATAGAGCTGGTTAATCCTTTCACAAGGGTGCTAGGCCAGCTGCCAAGCCTGCCTGTGGGGAAGCCATCCAAACCTGACTCATCCTCAAGCGATTCAGATTGTTCCCTTCAGTACTTTGGAAGAGGTTATCAGTCTTCTTGCTTCAAGCCAGAGCAGGATTGATGGATGGGAGGAGAAGGCAACACGCACCACACTTGGCCTTCTTCAGAGAAGAGGACTTTGTGGAAGGCAGAGACGTGTGATTTGGGACTCGCTAGTTGCTTGCCCTCCACAGAAATCCATTTTCCACATGTGAAATGAAGGGGTTTGCACTTCTCTGCAGTATCTGACTGCCTCAGGAGATGACCTCAGGCTAGCCAAGCACCCCAACTCTACTGGATGGGGACCCTGTAAAAAGCAAAGCAAGTGGTGAGTCAAGCACTTGGTATGCTGCCCTTGCAGCAGCACTCTGCAGCAAATGCACTGGCCAGAGCACAAAACCCAAAGAAACAGCATGTCCAGTGCAAGCCCAGCCTAGAGCTGGGAACATCACACTCTCCTTTCCAGAGACATCCCTAAGATCTTGCTGTTTTCTAGGCCCTGGAGAAATCTGGGTGAGAACGCCTCATCTTTGCTGAACACCAAAGCCAGGAGAGGAGACAATAAGTGCCAAGCCACAGGTAGTCATTTCTTCCTCCCATCCTCCCTTGGAGCAAGCAGGCTCCTCATCTGCACACTCTCAGATGGGTAGGACCTCCCTCACCGCTCAGCAGCCGCGTCAGTGTGTCTTTTGCTAATGTCAGGGCTGGAAAATAACTATAGGGACCCTGTACGAGGGAGAGGGAAAGAACAGCAGGCGTAGCTGGAAAGGACTAAGGTGAGCTGGTTCTGCAGCAAACAGACCCAGCACCACGAGGCTCCACACACAGTTATAACTCCAGACTGTCTCCTCTTTGACTGAGCCCACATCTTGCCTTGCAGGCACCCTGGGGAAAGTTGTACTTCAGTATCTCCTGCCTTTTGTCCCTATTCAAAAGGTGATCCAGCAGCTGCTCAGATTCTCTGCATCCAGCATTTGGTTTCCAACCTGGTTTCAGGTTAAGATCTCCAGTGATTTTCCTCTCTCTGAGAAGCTTCAGCCTTGGTCTGCCATGTACCTGTCCTCCTGCCCAGGGCTGGCAGAAGATGTCTCATAATTCCTATGTATTCTGTCCACTGCAGGCTGGCTGACTTTTCAGAAGAACAACAGAAATTGCACAACAAAAAGAAATTGCCCGTGGTCTCTGCCCTTCAGAAGTGAAGGTGAGTTTAGATAGAGCCCACATGGATATGGTTCTACCTGGCAAGTTACCACATGCCTGTCCATCCACATCCCCACACATATGCACACCTCTTGGATGGAAGATGCGTCTCCCCAGGTGTCCATGTCTCCATGAGCTGCCAAGGAGGCAGCTGCTTGGAGGGGACCTGCTGCTTCTCTTGCCAGATGCATTTACTAAACTATCATAAGCAGGGATCACAGGTTGTAGTTATAGCACTTTTAAGACCAAGAATATCTTGGAAGGAGATTTGGGAGTCCTTTTGACTGAGTAATGAACTGAAATGAAGAAAAAAGCAGAATCAGAACATCATTTGCAAATACAGACTCTTTCCAAATAATGGGGTGTCAGAATAGTCCTAATTAGATCAGAGAAGACATAAAAAGCAGGTCATAGCAAATATAATCTAAATGGGAGGGCATGCTTATGTCATTGTGTCCCACCCAAAGTGGTCAGAAATAACCTTGGAAAACCTCAGAACCGGAGGCCATTTCTGATAACAGCACAGAGTGGCCGCACAACCCGCATTTGTTCATCAGTGCTTGATATGGCTTTGCCTCAGAGCTGTGCTGGCAGCCAAAGATAATTAACACCACCACTTTCCTGTTAATCTGTGGCCCACACAGCCATTGGGTGCATGGAAGCAAAACAATATGTTGCTGAGATCTGCTTCTTTCCCCCTTTTTTACATCCACTGTCCTTTGCCAAAAGCTCCCAAAGCCATCAATAGGAACAAATCAATAACAGGCTTGTAATCACTTCCAGGAATGAAATGTGTGCCTGTTTCTAGTAAACTCCTAAAGGAAAGACCTTGGCCTCATTGCTCAATGTTGTGGTTTAACCCCCACTGGCAACTAAGCACCACACAGCCGCTCACTCACTCCCCCCAAGTGGGATGGGGGAGAGAATTGAACAAGTAAANTTCATAGCATGCAAATTAACAAGCTGTAAAATATACCAATGAACTAGCTATTCCTTAAACATTTTATTGCTTCCTTTTGTGTTAATACATCTTCTTGATGGGCTTGAGGCTGAAGGCAGTTTGATGGATACCACCAGTTATGTAAGTAGATGGAGGGAGCTTGGCACTTTCTTTTTGACGCACATGGGCCAAGCTTACACAACACAGCCCCTCTAACAGGCTGGTACAACAGCGCAGATGGTGATGTTAGATATCAAGTGCACATCAGAAAAGAAGTATATTTGCTGAGCTCAGAAGAATAATGACTCGTGGGACGGTGTCCTTTCCAACAGCTGACTGAGTGTAGCATTGCAGTCATCTCCAACCAATGCTAAGTCCATGCTGTTGCAGCAAGGACCAGTCCTGCTTCACCCACCATGACCTTCCTAGCACACATGAGCTCCCACGCTCCTTTTGTGCAGCAAGGTTGATTGGGGAACTGGTCCAGCATGGGATTAAGCAATGTTTCATTTTTCCAAGATCCTTTCACATCACTTCTCTGAGTCAGTTCCCAGGAAGCGACTCCAGCATTTGCCCGGTGCAGATAGGGCAGGACAAATGTGCGGCTGGTGGGAGCGGAGGGTGCAATGACTGCGGAGCTCTGACCAAAGTAGAGGAAACCAACAGTGCCTCATCCTCAGGCATGTCTTCTGCTCACCCATAGACAATAGAGGCAATTTCAGAAAGGGTGGATGTTTGTCACCGTCATCTGCAAGCTGTTCCCACACAGCAGCCTCTCATGGCAACCTGCCCCTTCCATTTCAGTGCAAGGTCCTGCAGTTCAGCTCAAAAGCCACCAAAAGTGGGTTCTGCCAGGTTTTCTCTGGAGGATGTGGCCTCCAGCCTGGAAAACAGCCACCTGAGAGTGGTAACTTCGGCACTACTACCAGATCCTCTTGACCTTTTCTGTTCATATCTTTATTTGCTCCCTGCCAGAGCAGACATGAAAAAACCTACATTTGCATCCTCTTTTAGGTTCCTTTGCATCATCAAAGTAAACTTTGCATGATTCAGTATCAGACTCAAAAGTGAATTTGTCTCCAGGAATGTATCACTTGCACATCACACATGGCATGTTAATGGTTTGGCATATTCATACAAGAGCTTGACAGACAATTTTAAATTGTAGTTCAGGGACAGCCCAGAAAGCTTCCTCTCCAAGGCAGATTGCTTGGAAATCTGAGTGTAGACAAGGCCACTCTGTAGATATGCATACCCCTGCTCACGGGAGGAGGCGCATTTGGCCATGAGCCACCTGATGCTACGCAGAAGATCAGTCAAAATCATTTTGGGCTCCAGTTCAGGTATTGGTTGGTTGTTTTTTTCACAAATAGTTTGGGGAAACTCTTTTACCCAAAATTGCTATTCTGAAGAAGCCAAGGAAAAGCTACTACATCTTATGTAAAGACACATAAACTCCTGTGACAACTCCTGTATTAATGTCACAGTACATGATACGTTGCCTGCCATAATTCATGTTGAAGGCCCTGCCTAGAAGCTGAAGGACCCAAAGGCAGAACTCCCAACAATTTCAACAGGAGTAGAATTAGCCACAAAAGATTAACTCCTTTGATTGCATCACTAATGTTCAAATTGTTTACATTGTTACTCATCAACAAGATGAGATTGTCCGTGATTCTACCTAATGCCAGCAGGCTGACTTTGGCCCAATAAAGTCCTGGCTATTTCTCCATTGGCTGAACTGCTTTATATAAAACATGCCTGTTATTTTCTTTACAAACATCTCAGCTCATTCCAGACACAAATCTTTGAGTTCACTACATCCTTAGAGCAAACTGGCCAAGGGACAGCAAGGACACACTTAATGAGAGCAGGGCAGGGCAGGGCTTGAGTCAGTGAAGCTGGAAATTAAAGGGAATAGCTATTTCCCCCCACCTTTTTCTGCTCTGGGATAGATAAGTCCCTCTAATGTCAAAGTTCATGTATTACTGGTCATGACATCGTGCTCAGCACTGATTACATACCCACACAGGAAATGCATTTTACTTGTTAAACTCACATTAAGTAGCCAAGGTGTAAGTGCACAAATCACCAGCTTCGCATCAAATGGGCATTCCCATGGCACACAGCTTATGCTAACTCTTGTCAAGGTTGGGAACAGCTCTGCACACCAGCCCAGCTGGTGTTGGCATCGCTGCTATGCTGTGGGGCACCCATCCCATTGCAATGCAAGGACGAGAGCAGGTGGTTCCCTCAAGAATCCGACCTCCTCCATCAAAGGTTAAACCATGGAAAATTCCCAAGTACCAGATGATCTGCCATTTGCAAATCAGGCAGTTAGTTATGTGTGCCTTTCTCTGAACAATTGAACTAGGACCTATATGAGTTGTCCCGTTGACTAATGGAAACTTAAGCCTTAAGGGCTCTGAAGGTTGGACCACTCAGCCTTAAAATCTCTGTGCTTTGCCAGGTTGTCTGAGACACTTTGGGCAGTACAGGACATTGTCATTGGGTTTTTATTTATATTTTTAATCTTAATTTTAGCCAGAATGGAAGAGCAAGATGATGGAAGAAATGTAGTAAGAGTATTTGAAATGGGCATGGAATTTTATACAGGACAGAGCTCCCAGAAATAGCTCCAAAACAGACTGCTTTAAAAAATTTAAAATAACAGATTTTATTGGTGTTAGAAGGGTGATTTCTCAGGGCTCTGTTTACTGTGGCAAGCCTAGAAGGGAGGGAACGCATATTCCTACACAACAGAAAGCAGGAGATGTGCCATTACACAGCCAGACAGTACATGAGACCAGGCTGCTCCACCACATATGCTGTTTAGATAGTGGCGTTGCAGTCCTATATGATCATATAGCAAAATGCTTTTGTTGATGAAAGACTCCTGGAGATTTGCTTCAATCACAGGCTTATTGGTTTGAGAAGGGGAAGGTTAAAGATGCAGAGCAGCTGCCATCTGCTTCTTCACTTGGTCACTGAGAAAGGGGAAGAAAAATCCAGGTAACTGCTACCATATGTTCATTTTCTAAGTAAACTCCTTGGATATGGTTTTGCATTTCCCTGGATCTGGTCTGATACCTAAATTTCTGCAAAATGGGAACGGAGGGAAAGTAAAAGCTCCTAGCAAAACGAGCTCAGCCTGAGTTCCCACAATCCTTACTCTGAAGACCCTTTCACAGAGGTCTGTGAGCAGCAAAGCAAGGAAAACACAGCCTCTGAATGCAACCTTCAGCTCAGGCAAAAGTGCACTGGAAGAAATAATAACCCCTGGCAGGGCTCCAAACGAACCATTATGTGTTTATGAGCCATTGTTTCCCTTATTGATGGACAATCTCCGATTCACAAAAAGCTGCTTTTGCAAGGCAAGAGGAAAAAACACATTTGAAAACACAGAAGTGAGGCACTGCGTGCTTAGGGCACCATGGGAGCATTGTGGGAATCCAGCTGTTATTTACCCTGGACAGCTGCATGGACAGTGTTGAAACATCTTCGTGGACAAATCCACTCACTGTTTGCTTCAGTCCCTTGCGTCTGTAAACCTTGCTGTGAAGTTTTCCCTACGGGGCTAACGTTTGGGGTAGCATTGCGGCTAAAGGACCTCTAGCAGTTTCTCTTGCCTTCCCCCTCCACCACCACACACACCACTGATCACAGAGATAAGGTTTAAATGAAGGTGAAAGAGGCTGAACTCTGACCTGTTTCATCCCTCAATTGATCAGATGGCCAAGTGACAAGACCACTGGCCACCTGGCTTGGGAGAGGGTGCTGGGGCTCAAATTGGTTATGCCCTTGGTGGCACCTTGAGCCATTGGAGTTGTCCTTGGGCAGCCACTTACAGCCTGTGGGAGCCCGTGCAGTTAAAGGATAGCAAGCAGGGGCCAGGTTAGCACCTCTAAAATGGCATCTGCATGTGGGCAACAGACTCAAGACCCTCTGGCTTGTGACTGAGTCTCTGTCTAGACTACCCAACTGTATTGACTAGATGTCCAGTGACTGGAGCAGGAATCTGGACATGCAGAGGACAGGGAAACACCAACACAGACTTCACATCAGACTGAATCCAACAATCTGTGCTATGTCGGGGTCAGATGTCTAGTGATGTCTGAGATGTTTTAGTAAAACCTGCTCTCCTCACAGGGCTGGGAGACATGACACAGGTCCTACTGGAGACCTGTGAGCTCAGTGGCTATGCTCCAGCATCTTAAATGGGACCAGACACCTTCATACAAACAGCTTGAGTCCAACCCCAAGCTTTTCTTCTCTGCTTCCTCCTCTAAGCCAAATCATGCAGATCTCTGCCATGAAATGCACCTATGTGCAGAGCTCATGGTGCCAAGCAGAGCTAGCTGCAGGCATGCAGCCAGGGGGACCAGCCATGGGGACATGACCACACAGTCCTATGTACCACCGCTGGCTCCGATGACGTTGCCTTCCATAGCCCAGCCTGGCTCTGCAGAAGGAGACAGCAGGCGGGCTGGGAAAGAGATGCTTTTGCATCTTGAAATGAGATGTCTTTTGTAAATGCTACTGTGGCAAAGAGCTCCCACCATGCTCACAAGAAGTCTGAGAGTGGTGTGTCCTCCTGTGCTGGGCGAGAGAGATATTTTTGCTAGCGTGAAGTGCTGAACCCTTGTTGGACTCCACCTCTGTATGTTTGCTTTTGGAGGCTCCTCTGCTGTTTCTGGAGTGATGCAGATTTGCCTGCCCACAGAGGTGGTTTGGAAGCAGCTGTTGGAGCAGAGAGATCCCACTCTGCTCTTGCTCTTCCCAGGATACCTTGGATGTTCATGTCTTCAAAGCACAGAGCCATGCTCCTGCAGCCTCCAAGCACCACCTTCACTCCCAGCACTGGGAACTGCAGGGAATATTTTCTTCCACCCTAGAAAGCTCCTTAGATACATGCCAAGCTATAATCTACACTATCCCATCTGCTCTGTGCTCCTCTACATAGTGTGGGCTTGGAAAGCCAGTGCATCAGCTCATCTAAGTACCTAAAAAGGCTCCCCAGCAGCTTGAAGCTGTATGACCCCATTGCCTGGGGTCCCTGCCCTGGGAGAAGGAGGAAGCTAGGGAAAGGAGCATCTCGCTTGCTATGAGCAGCTGAATATGCACCAGGAGCATATAATAAAGGCAAGGAGCAGCCAAGTCTACCCTGCAGGGCCTGGAGAGCTGTCATTCAGCTTTGAAGAAGAAAACATCCCGCAAGCTGCAGCCACCCAGCAGAGGACCTGCGGGACTCCATCCTCATGGAGGGTTTGAGAGCCCACAGCCTCCCTAGCTCCCACCTCAAGCACAAATGTCTAAAACTGTGGTCCTAAACCTCTCCTGCACCAGCTACACTGCAGCCTGAAGTCCCCAGTGTATCATCTAGGGGGATTTTGCCAATCTTTTTCACTGGGACCCTGAAGATACCTGCTGAAGCCTAGAAGTACCTGTGTTTTCAGATCTGGTCTGCTCATCAGACCCATCTCAGCATTGAGCCTTGCTGAGATCAGTGGCAGTTCAGCCCAGGAGGCACCTCAGCACAGCCAGCCCTACACAAGAGCAACTAAAGGATGAAGACCTGCTTATTCAGATTTTTTTATCCAATATTTCAGAAACTCATTCAAAATAGGGAGAGAACTCTTTTTATTACTGCAAATCTCTCAGTTAAAGTCCTTCCTGCACACAGGGGGGTTCAAATCCACATCACCTGGCTCTCAGTTACCAAGTTAAAATACCCAGGGATGAGGGCCTCATATGCACCTCTGTAGAAGATCTTCCAGTTTCCACTAGGACTCCCTGTACAGACAAGGCACATTATTGTGCAGCTACATAGCCAGGGTCATGGAAGAGATGCCATGGCAGTCCCCACTCTAATGAACATTAAGATACTTCCAAAAAATCAGACCCTGAATATACTCCTCCAGAGTTAGCAGAACAAGGACTTCCATGCAGGTCTCCAGCAAGAGCTTCCTATCTATGAGGTGTGACAGAGAAGAGACCACAAATCTCTGCCATCCTTGGGTGTTATCACCATCCACCCATCAAGGACTGCCTAGGCTTTTCATTCAAATTGAGAGCTCTGAATACATGAAAATACATGAGCTTTTAAGTCCCTTCAGCCAGGTGTAGTCTGTGTAGTGGCTAGTAGACCTCATTCCCCCGAGATCTCTGAGAGCCCTAGCCAGGATACGCCACAATTCCCTTTCAATCAAACACCTTCATGATCATAAGATCTCTGTGAACAACCCTTCACACCCTCCAAAAGCTGTGAAAGAGTGTAAAAATCCCTGCCAGGTAAATGAAGAGTTAATATTCCTACTACCTGGGAGGTTATCACTAAAATGGGACTCCTGCCCAGGAATGATGGCTTATGGGCACAGCTCCACTGTGATGGTTTCTTCAGAACTAGTTGGTTTGCCTTCCTCTGTTCAGGAGGTCCATTTGTAGTAAAAATCTATAAATAGTCTGTTAGGTTGGGAGAAGAAATGAAAAAGGGCCACTGCTGGGTCATTTAATGTATAGACAAATACATGTTCTCTTCATCTGCCATGTAAACCTCAACTGTTCAAGTTTATCATTCACTGCCAAAAATGCTATTACAGCAGCTTGAGATTTCAAAGACAGTTTTATTCCTGTTTCTGACTGACCTTTGGATGGATTTTTCAACTCGGAAAAAGAAAAAAAAATTATGTACTCTGAAATGGAGCTTAGAAGGTTTAACACATTTCTAAGTATAGACATGGTGATTTACGAGGACCTCTTTTTCTGGTTTTTATAAGACTCTGTCTTTCTTCAGCCATGAACAATGTATTGGTTCTGACAGGGACACCAGAAATCTCTGAGACTTTAGCATTATTTATGACGGAGAGTGTGTGATCCAATGGCCAAGAAACTGGACTTATGACTAGGCTCTGCCATAGACATGTTGAACAGCCTAAGAGCTTTCCCTTCCTGCATCTCTTCTTCTCTGTAGTGATGGTACACTGGAGTCAAAAACTATTTTATCACTACTGGTTTTCAAATAAACCAGTACAGCCCAGTCATTCTGGTGGTACCAGATGATGTTTCCCTGTCAATAATCCCTGCTCCCTGCAAGGTCTTATTACTACAATTTCCAAGAGTCAACCAACCCAATTACATCAATAGCACCAGGTGACTGGGGCTGTTTATGAGTGCTGGTGCCTGGATTCATACAAACTAATCTCAATGCTTGCTCCTAAGAGCTTACAATGAATGGTTTGCATCAAGGTATCATACAGATGGTCTAATAATGGATGACAGACAAGTTGTGTTAAGAGCTGGATAGCTGCATCATAGAAACGTGATCCATGATCCAGAGAGAACACAGGTTTAATTGCTGTTGTGCAAAAGCACTGGTGCAAGCTCCATATTCACCCTTACATGCGGCTCTAACATCTGAGTGCTCAAGTGTTTGCATCACGCTACCCAAGTGAATCAGTACTCATGAATCTAATAGAAAACTATCAGCATTTAGGGCATGAATGCCTTACGTTGGAATTCCTGGAAGTTGTTTGGCCACATAAAGAAATCTGGCTTTGCTCCCAGCCAGAAAGAAGCCCTAAACACAGGTGTGATTAATCTGCTGTGAATAATCCAGCTTTAATGATCACACCAGCAGGTTCCACTTTCTGCCGGTGTTCTCCAAATCCCTCACAAGCACCAACTCTGTGCATGCCCCAAAAACATGTCCATGCACACGTCCGCTGCACAGTGGGTGCACAGAGCTGGGGCACAGATGATTGCTCCTAAGAGCTTACAATGAATGGTTTGCATCAAGGTATCATACAGATGGTCTAATAATGGATGACAGACAAGTTGTGTTATGAGCTGGATAGCTGTAGCTGCATCATAGAAACGTGATCCATGATCCATGATCATCATACAGCAAAAATCCCAGGATGAAATCTGAGCTTTAACCTGACACAGCAGGATCTCCACAGGAGACAAGTACTCTCCAGCCTTACAAAGGTCTAGGGAGAGGTGAGTTATTCAGGTGCTTGAATCTGAACTAGATGCTGCAATCTCTTTAAGCCTGTAAAAGACTGATCTGTATGTATATACAGGCGTATTCGGGTGCACAACTGCACAGCCCATGGAGCCCATGTCTTTAAGGCCATTCTTTGTGATGGTAAAAGCAATCCAAATTAGCATCTCCTATTCCCTTTGAGTCTGGCCTGGCCTGGCCCTAGCCTGGGCACAGAGACAGCACAGCTGGGCAGCTGTGTCCACATGGCATTGTGTAGGGGCACTAGACCTCCCTCAGTCCCTCAACTTTCCCTCTCCCCTTGACCCAGCATCTAGGTGCAAACAAATGTGGGAGAAGGCAGTGCTTGTGCTCCCAGTTGGGGTGCTGGTGCAGGTGGGAAAGGAGCTTTCTGTGCAGATGTGACGGTCAGGCCTCCAACATACCCATGTCCAGGTGATGATCTACACCCAGGGTCAAGGTGGGCTCCATAAGCACCCCTTCTTTCAGCATTAACCCCTAAAATCTCCCACCGCTGGCTGCCCATGTCACAAAAACTCATCTCCAGCTCATCCTCACTCCTCTCCCTTTCCGACCCCTCCCCTCCACCCTGAAGACATCCTTTTACCAAAAGGAGCCGTGGAGGCTAGAAAAGACACTGACGTCAATGTAAAAGTAAACCAAAGAGGTCTGGTTCCTGTATCATCACTGCGCCGGGCTGAGCACTGGGGAGCGAGCGCACGGTTGCTCGGTCGAGGAATCTGGGAGCAGGCTCGGGCATCAGCAGCTGAGCTTTCTCACTCAGGCTGTGTAAGTACCGCTGCGGCATGCCTTGGGAGAAGCAGGCAGTGAGGGGGGAGAGGGGGGGAACTTTACCAGCTGCAGCTCAGGAAGGCAGCGTGCTCCGGTCCCGGCTGGGCTGAGAGTTTGGAGGCGTGCAGACAGGGATGGGAGTCCTCGCAAGCCGGGTCGAGAGCGAAGCACATGGGTTTGGATGCGGTTTGGCTCCACACGGGTGGGAACAGCACTGGAGAGGAGGGTCTTCTACGCTGGGTGCTGCAAGGGTAGAGGAGGGTCGGGGAGTTTAGGGGTGGTGGAAAGGAAGAGAATGTCTCATCAAGGGAAATGTGGGTGTTTCTAGATACTGAACTGGCCCGTTTGGATGCCAAAGTGTATTTGTGCTGAGCCATTATCTCAGTCATCGAGGTGTGTGTGGGGACACACACATGTTGCTACATATCAAGCGGGCTGCGGGCAGAGCTGTCTGAGGAATTCCGTGCCAAAAATTGAGTGTTTCTGGTATACCTCCATATACTGACTACCTCTGTCAAGTCCAGGTACATACACATATACGCATCCTTCAAGTGTCCCTGTATAGAGCTTCTCCTCTAGACACAAGGCTTTTAGACTCAGGCCATAAAAAAGTGCTCTGAGAGGGTTCAAAATGAACTTTATAACATAGGGTTAGGAAGCAGAAAACTTTCCCCAGGGAAATGGTATGGAAATGTCCTTACTTTGGGTGCTGTGTGGATGGGGAAGCGGCCAGGCCAGAGCTGGGGTGGGTGAGAGGGATGAAGAGCCCCGCTAGCTCCATCGGCAAGTCGCTGCCAGCTGAGACGTGTCCAGTCACAGTATATCATATAGAGAGCGTCTCCTGTCATTTACACAAACTATACTCAGTGGCAGAGTGTGATGAATTGGCAATGTGGCTCTTGGGACTCATTTCAGCTGTGTTTTGGTAATGTGAGGCGCCTTTTCTTCTAAAATTTCTCACATGCCAGGGCCAATTTTTCTTCTTCAGCAAAAAGCCATCCCTTTTCCTGAAATGGCAGCTACTTCAGCAAAGCTAAAATTCCCCCATTCAGAAATAAAAGAGAGTGGGCATACAAGTTTAATCCCTATTACGTGCGCGTGACAGTCCCAATTGAAAACCACTGGGGCAAATGCTTCTTGTCACCCATGATTAGATGCAATGCTGTATCTCAGCTCGCTCTGTGAATCCTTCCCTGAGTGGAGGAAAGCTGGGCAGCCATGGAAAAAAGGAGGCAGAAATGCCTACCACCTCCATGTTATAGCATCTACTGGCACAAGTGAGGGCAGAATCCTGCCATTGATGGAAAACTCTTAGTATACTAAGAAACTTTTCTATCTCCTTTGCGCACAGAAATCTCTGCCAACCCACAATGGGAAAGCAAACTTCCTTCTGCGCCCCTCCTTTCTTACAAGGACACATGGCAACTTATAAGCGCAATCGAGCAGCCACTTTATTAATCAATCGATTTCAGTGCATTTTCCTTAATTCTGCTCCTTCTCCTCCTTCCCCATCTCCCCATGCATTGAGATAAAACACAGACAGGGAGCCATTTCTTCCCTCAGCGCAGAGCGTAAAGGCTCCAAAATCACCCTACAAGTCTTCCTTCCCCTGTTTTGAAGAAGGAGGCAAAGGCCAAGGAAGGAATTGTACATGAAACATCTTTCACAGCACGTTCTCCTGAAGGCAGAGCAAGCAGAACGGGGGAGGCTGCTGAACAGAGCAATAAATCCCACCACACGCACGTACAACACCGCCACAGCTCTGCTCCCCCTTACGTGCATCGTGCCCTGGGGATGACGTGGTTCCCACAGGGATGCGGGCTGTCCTGCCCTTATGTCCCCTTTCAGGGGGGAAGACTGAGTCCTGCACTCCACCTTGTGAGAAGGGTTGTGGGATTTTGGCTGTCTGCATTTTAATGGGCTGGAGACACGTAAACAGGGATGTTTAGCAGGCAGGTGCTCAGCACATTCAGGGAAACCTCACCCTTTAAGGAGATGTGAGTCCTGGCATCTAAAAACAGAGACATCCAAATTCCTGAGCCCTTTTTAAAGTGGGAGCCAAAAATCCCCCATGGGAGTAATGCTCTAACAAACACACAAAGTGTACATTGTTTGGACTTCCCTTTGCACCATGGACTGTAATAGCAGGTTTCTATAAATGCTCAGTTGCTAGGTTTAGGGGGAGGTGAGACAATTTATTACCTAAATGTGCATGTTAGCGAACCTCCTGTGACATCTAAGGTAAAGTCTGCAGCCCCTTCTGAGGATTTGCTGCTTCTTAGCAAGCCTTTCTGTAAATATTGTAAGGACCCTGCTATCCCTTCTTGCTCTTTCTTTTACCTCTCCTCCAGTTTTCATACTTGCATTTTAATTTGTAGCTTTTAGCTGTAGATTTTGCTCCTGCTCAAAACAACTGAGTAAGGATAGCTGAGCAAATCCTCTTGATTAGCAGAGAAACACTTGCCATCCAGTAAGTCCTAGAGAGGCACGGCAGAGTCCAGCTAAGCATGACGAAGTCCAGAGACAGAAGTAGTTGTGCTGAGGTGAAGGGTGAATCAGGGGAATAGAAAAATGAAGCCCAAGGCCAGAGCAAAGTGGCTGTGGGGTCAGATGGGACTAGGCTGAGCTGGCTGTGACACCCAAAGAAACGATGTCACCCATCAGAATGACACTAACCAGGGATACTGCTGTTCAGTCTCAGCATGATACTTACTGGGATCAATACACCATTAGTGTATAGACACAGAGGAACTGAATTCTTTACTACCTCTTACGCATAATCCATAAAAGGTGTGCATCTCATCTATCACAGCCTCAAAAGCACCACTAGAGCCATTATCACACAACAGAAGGGATGATTTCTTCCACATTGGTGCAAAAAGATTTACTGTCAAATGTTCTCTCCTCTTCGTGGCTCCAGCCACCTTCTCTACAAATAACTGCCAAAAAGAGGAGGCTCTGGAAAATGCCCCTGAGGCTAACAAACATGGTGTATGGCTCCTGGTGTGGTGGTCCAGTAGACATGTCCCCATCTTTGCATGCACTGAGGTTATCAGCCTTTTCTACGGGACACCTGGAGAAATGGATTTGGGTCTCTTTGGGGAGCTGCACCATAGTGAAGCTATCACAAGTAGGCTTTGGCCTCATGGATGAGGTTGAGAATGCTGTGGAGGTTTGCTGAAATTCTGTTTTATCCAGAGCTATAAACAGCTGCAAAGACCTACATTAGAGTAGCTTGTTCACCACAGATAGGCATTAGCAAGAGGAAATGGCACTGAACTTTGAGCACGTGGACTCACATGGAGACCATGTCAGGCATTCGTAACCCACCAGGGTCCTCTGAGAGTGATGAATCCAGAAGGACATAGTAAAATGAGTACCTGGGCACAGCAGGAGAAGACACCAAGGCAGGCTCAGCAGGGTGACCAACTTCTTGTATGACATGAAAAAGGTATTTCTAGCATTCAGGTGCAGAGGACAGGAGATTGGTGGTGGATGGCTTACATGGCAGAGCGTTGGGCACAGACCTTTACCGTGCAGAGCCAGTACTGTGCAATCAGCCCCTCCACTCCATGGGGTGTAGAAGCACTGTCCTGCTGGTCAAGAGCTGGCCAACAGGCACTGCAAACTGAACACATGGAGCACTCCTTCCCCTGTAACTGGCACTTGTCATTGCCCATCTCAGCAGGGAGGCCAACACATTAGCAGGCTTATTAGCAGGATATTTAGCTGGGTGCAATTTCATCCTCACCCCAAGGGTCCTCTTCTGGAAGGATGGAGAGAGAAAGCTGTTGTCTTGCCGGGTTTCACCTTCTTGGCACTTGCAGAGTCGCAGTCTCCCAGCAGCCAGGCTGGCTCCTTTTGCCTTGGTTGAATATGCCAAGCAATACATCTCTGAGAAAAATCCAGGCTGCCAAGCTGTGTTACACTGTCTCCAGCTACCAATTATGTGGATAAATTGATTGTCATTAGAGTGATGAAGTAGCTCAGCAAATAAACTTTCAGGAACAAGGCAGCCCATTTTTCATACACCAGCCTCAAGGCTTCCTGCTGCTTTGATCAAACGCACAGAAAATAGTCTCCAGGCTGCACTGGTGTTAGAGACACAAACTTGTGAGGGCTGGAGCAAGCCTGTGAGGGACAGAGTTTTATAATACACCAATAACCCCACATTTGTGCACTGTTGTGCAAGGCAGGTTGAGCAGATGATACTTTCTGAATGGGTCTAGGGCTGAGTTGTGAAGCGGGGTTGCACAGGGCAGGGTTGCATAGGGTAGGATTGCACAGAGAAAGGTTGCATGGAGCGGGGTTGCACAAGGTACAGCCCAGGGGAACATGCTGCCCCCAAGCTACCCCTTTTCCCACCACCCACAAAGGGGTTTGGCGATGTTGAGAATAGTGCATAGGCATTTCCCACCCCTGTCTCAGCCACGCAGATTCAGGTCAGCAGCACAAAGAGGGATGGTTGTCACATCCCACTGTTGCATGATGCCACCACAAAGATCACTCCAACTGGCAGCCACCTCAGAGGATACCCAGGACTGAAATAGCAAGGGGCAGATGTCAGGAATCAGAGACACTGGCAGGAGAGGGAAAGGAAGGGGAGTCGTGCTGCCTCTGGCCCCTGCCTAGATTAGGTCTGTCTCATATCAGGGCTATTCATCTCCCACTCACGACAGTATTAAGTTCACCCAGAGAATCAGAGCTACTAAGACACTAGCAGTACTAAATCCCAAAGGTATGATTCCTCATGAGCAGCTTACCTCGGAAAGTGCGTGATTATTTTAAACACGCTGATTTATTAATACACTCAGGATGGCTCAAGCCACTAGTTCTTGCCCAAGGGAGTTCAGCAGTGGAGCTCAGCATCTTGACTCACAGTATTGGGACTGATATATGACTAGCCGTGATCAGATGGCATATCTAAAAATACAGAGCCTGCGGTTTATTTTTCTTGGAAAATGGAAAGACACCCAAAGAAGCAGAGCCCAGTTTAGCAACCACAGCAGGCTGGATTTTTGCTTTAAAGAAGCCAGCAGAATTTGCCCAAAAGAAGGTGCCACTCTAGGTTGTGTTACAGCCATGGGATTAACCTGTGGCTCTAGCACCATGGGGGGATCCTCCGGCTGCCCCAGCTACTGCTGTGGCTCCAACTCTGTATTACAGAGGGCAGGGATGCTGATCGCACATCCTTGCCTAGGAGACACAAGCAATGGGATTCCTCTGACCCAGAGGAGATCTTTACACTGGGACCACCAGGAACTGGGCTGGTCATTTAGTACACACCTGTACTAATGAAGTAAGCCCTGCAAGACGAACCCGCCTTGCACCATTCCCAGGGAAGCTGCCGCAGACATCTCTGGACCTGTTATCAGGTCTGCCTTCAGTCATCTCCTCTCTAGACTAAACAAGTCCGGTTCTGCTGCTCTCTCCGGTGGGTCATGTTTGCTGGACCTTAGCTCATTCCCACTGCTTTGGTTTGGACCTTTTCCAAGGCAGAGACACATGTCCCTTTTATTAGCCCATTTAACACTATTTATTACATCTAATAGTGCTATTGCAGAAAAAAATCCCTCCAGATGATGCAAAGGGCATGTCAAATAGCACCTTGTAGCACCTCCTAACATAACAAAGACTGAAGCTATTGGTAAAAAGATGAAGTTATGGAGAGGAATGATTTAGCAGTGGCAGGTTGAGCTTTTGCTCCTGACAAAAAATTTGCTTTGAGGCCATAAACACAAACTGGAGTAGAGTCTTGGTCTTCCCTCCATCATGCCATCCATTGCCCACAGCACAATGAGTTCAAGGTCTCCTTGATAACTAATGGTGACAATCTGTTCCTGTCCATAACCTCATCCCAGGCAGAGAAAATATCCCCCAGCATTTATGAATCGTCGTGTTTCCACCTGACTTAGGTCCACTGCAGGTCCCCTCTGCCCCCTGTGAGAGACAAAAGGGTCTGTGATCCTATAGCAAAACCCACAACCACCACAAACAGTGCCTGCTGGATTCTGCTGCCCACCCATTTGTCTTCAAGAGAAAATTTATTATTCTGGCATTGTGATTTCCAGAAAGAACCCCCTTTAAATCACATGTATGATTCCCTCCTTCCCTTCCTGAAAACTTCCCAGGGCATGTCTGCATCTTGTGCTTAGAGGGGTTGTTTCAACATTTGGGAAACTGAGGCACCTCCCCAGAAACTGGCTCTTTGTCCCTGATGAGGCCCCTTGCACAGAGTTCACCATGGGAGCAGGGACCGCCTGCAGGGACAGGAGCTAATTCCAAACAGCTGAAAACACAAAGGAAAACACCCCCTCCAAAATAACAGGCAAAAAAAAAAAATTAGCAAATGTACCAGCTTCTTCCAGAGGCAGCAATTTTAGGAATCACTTGTAACCAGGCAGCAGCAGAGGGGATTTTTGTTGGTGGTGGTTTTTTCCTTCCAAATGGGGCCCTTTCTTTTCTTCATGTGCCTATAGCGTTTTTCATCACTGTGGCATTTCCTACGATAATCCATAAGATTTATGCTGCCCTGTTCCAGATCAGAGCATCGCTGAGCTCTGTGCATGTCTAACAAAAGACAGCCCTGCCCTGAGCCCTTCACAATCTTTACAAACCAGGCGAACAAAGGGGATGAGAGAGGAGGATTAGCATGTTTGCAGAGAGAGAGCAGGGAGAGGATGTCTTTCTCTAAAGCCATTTGAGGAGCATGGGTCCAAAGACCAGATTTTCTGAGTTGCAGGCGTCCTTCCCCTGGGCTAAGTTGCTCGTACAGCAAAGGACCCCGGCCATTGAACAGACGGCCCTGGAAGCACCCCGCTGCCCATTACCAGATTTGTGCTTGCTGCTAAATGAGAGCAGGTGGAGGTACCAGACTGCTCCCCTAAGGTCCCCGCCACTTCCTTGCCATGTGTTTGTGAATGCCCCTTCTGTCCTCTGCAGCCTTGCAAGGCACAGTGCACCTTGCGTTCAAGGTCTTCCGACTCAGCCCTGCCACGCTGTGCTTCCCACCTCCCCAAACACAAGAGCAGAGTCCTGAGAGCTGCCTGGGGGCTCTCTCGACCACCCTTGAGCCACATCCCAGTGCAACCACACCGAGCATCCTGCTGATTCCTGCTTTGCAGCCCTCAAGCCAGAGCTGGGCAAGAACCGCTCCGCCTGGCTCTGACCTCCCCGGGGCACGTGTGCCCAAGTGATGCCAAAGCCCTGCCTGCCTGCGTAGCTTTCCCCTCCAAGCACCAGTGTCCCTATGTGCCCAGTGACAAACAAATCCACCAGGAAATAATTTGCTGGGAATGGGGAGAGCTCCGCGGTGAGGTTATGACACTGGACGTTGTGTTCTTGGCAATTAGCTCCTGAAACTTTGTAAAAATAGCAAGAAAAGAACAAGAGGTGGCTGCTGGCCAGAGCTGGGTTGGGGGGACATAAAGATCAGATCCCCACAAGGGATCCCAACATGGGTTGGATTGCAAGGGGCAGTGGAGATAGGACATGCCTTGTTGGGTGGCCAAAGAGTCTTTGTGGTTCATTTTGTTGGTGCCTTGACTGAGGATCCTTGTCAGAAACCTCACTGTTATGCGAGCAGTGATGAACTGGGCAGACTGGGATGGAGAGAGGTATCCTGACTCACCCCCACAGGGTACATTTATACCTGGACAGGGTACATCCAACTTCACACCCCTTGCCATGCAAGAACTGGAGACAGACAGGACCAATATACTCCAAACCAGTCACCCAGGAGAGACCTCAGGGTCACCCAGAGGAGCAGCTTGCTCTTTGCGCCCTGCAGACGATTTCATTTTTCTTTCAGCCCAGCAGGTCCATCAGCAAAAATGCCACAGCCTGAGGAGAGAAATGGAGGGGGGGGAAATGGTCAGAAAAGTCAATTCTCAAATATGCAGCAGGCAGGCATGAAACTGGCTCTTGCACACTTTCTCCCCTGTGCCTGACTCACCCAACAGGAGCCATGACCATCATTTGGGAAGCACTGGTCTTTCCCTGTTCCTCATCAAACGGACAAATCGCAGCTGGATCACATCAGCAGAGGCCCCCATATAGTGACTCTCTGATTTCCGTCTTTGTATAAACACACAGATGGGGAGCCTGTTCAGAGGCAGGGCCACATGCTAATGGTGGCCTCTGGCCTTTGCAGTCCTCTGAGGACAGTGAGCAACAGCCCAGTGGGCACTGGGAAGCACCTGTGATCTCGAGCAGTTGGCAGAGGATGCCGACTGCTCTCTGCTGAGCTTCTTATGTCAGGTAGGTGCCGCTGCCTCTGGGGCACTTGCTGAGATGCCATTACAGAGGCAGCTGGACCATCTTTTATGGCTTGCCACAGCCCCTGTTGCCCATGCTGAGAGTCAGACAATCAGCCCTGGGGGTGTTGAACATGACCAGGGGCAGTAGTCCAAGCCCTCCTTCTCCAGGCACAAGCAGCTCATGGTTTTTTGACTCTTTGGTGCTTCTGCCCCAGCATTGCAGAAGAAGGACGCAGATTCTATTCAGGGCTCAGTGCAGAGGGCTCTGATCTTTCCCTACAGCCCCTCCAGCTACCACCTTAGGCATAGCCATCACGAATGTTTCAGGGTTCAGATCCCAACGGAGTCTCTGATCTCGCAGATGTCCCAGCATGGCACGCCTGGATCACCATGAGAAGAGCAGAGAATGACCTCTCAATAGCCCAGCAGCTGAAGCCCCTTCCTGCACTGGCGATGGAGTAGGACTGAGTGAGGGACAAAGAGCAACCCCCAGCCCTGATCCCCTGTGAACTCCCTTTTCTCCGTTGACCCTGTTGTGGCCACCCAAGCCTCTCTCTCTGCCATAGGTTGCTGCACCCACCTGAATTCCGGCGTACCTGCAGGGGTCAATTTTGACTCAGCTTGAGTAAATGGAGTTCTGCAGGGTCAAATCCAGCCCTTCAGCTCCTTCCCATGCCTATCCACGAGGCCTCCCACCCTTGTGCCTCACTGGCAAGGAGATGACTGCCACCCACAGCAGGAGCAGGACCCAAGCTGGATGTAGGACAAGGAGGGGTTTCTCCTGACCTTTTTCAGCTCCACAAAATCAGAATAGCTACAAGTTGTTCCCACCAAATATCAGCTTCTCTCCCCTCCCCTCACTGTTGGCAGGGGGCTGTAAAAGTTAGGGCAGGTGATTTCATCCATCAGGCAGCACCCGGCAGATCCCTGCTCTGCTCCATGATGCTCTGCAGCAGGGCTGGGACAGAAGCCAGTGTTTTGTTCCTCATCCTTGGACAATGTTCCCACACTGCTGTCCAACGCTTTCCTTCCAGGGGAAGGCAACATACGTCCCATTCATTAATGATAAGGAAGTGTGATGGAATTGAAGCGCAAGCCCCTTTGCAAGGAGGGAAATTCCTACACATTTGGGGAGAGTCACAGTGTCTGCAGATTTACCCCTAAACCAAATGCCATGTGGTGCTTTCCTGTCAGTCACCCTCTGTAAAAGGTGACTCCTGGAGGGTAGTCCAGTGCAGCGACTTCTCCATCTTTGGTCCGTCTGGGAGAACCTACCCAGTTCTCCGGGTCAATTCTGAATCTGATTTACAGCATCCCACGATATTCCTGGAGACTGTAGAGAATCAAGTATTTAGGTCTCATGGGCAGTGTATATCATAGGGACATACATGAATGTTTTCCAGAACTTATTAAGGCCTGGGGATCTTCTGGGGCAAATTTACTAGAAGAAAGAGTATTTGGGGAGACTAAAACAGATGTAGACTCTTCTCCGTGCCATTAACTTTATCTGCCACAGCAAAGGGTTTACTCACCTGGGAGGGAGCAGAGCCCATCTACTGTTGCCTGCAGCAACATCAGCTGGGCACTCCCTTGCAAGCAATCTTCTGAGGACAAGCTCGTGTTTGTGTGTTGTTGTTGTGTCTGTGGGCACTACTTACTTCCATTTCCCCTTTTGGTTCTCCTGCTTTGTGGTGCAGGAGCAAGACAGTGGAAAAATGTCTCAGGAACACGTTTGTTGGTGGGAAAATGGGAGAATGTTCAATGGAGGTGGCCTATGGGCATGTGAGTTCACTTTCCCTGAAGTAGCTGATAAAAAAGATTTCCCAGACAGCTCAGTGAAGATCCCACCCTTCAGTGTCCTCCGTGTAGTGGGGAACCCACCCTTTGGTGTCCTCCATGCAGTCATGACCATGGGTTGAGGCTCCTCAACTTTCTGAGCTCTGATTCCATCAGGTTTGGGTCCAAGAGCTTCTACCCAAGAAGCTCCTCTGTCACTGAAGAAAAGAATTCATTTCTGAGAACCTGTTCTGGATAACAGAGCCTAAATTCAACTTCCTAAAAAAAAAAAAAAAAAAACAGGCATTTTCAGACACCAGATTCTGGTCTGAGTCCTTACAAAGTTGGTCAACAGAGACATCTTGAAAGCTGATCCAGCCATGTGCCTTAAGCCCATCTCAGCAGTGCAGTAGTTTGTTACGCTGTGCCCAATCTCAATCTCTTCTCCCGCAGCAGGGGATGAAAGGACACTCAAGTCCCCTTTTTAGGGCCACAAAAATGATCAGAGTAATGGAACACCGCTCCTATGAGGACAGGCTGAAAGAGGTGGGGTTATTCAGCCTGGAGAAGAGAAGGCTCCAGGGAGACCTTATTGCGGCCCTTCAATACTTAAAGGGGGCTTAGAAGAAAGATGGGGACAGACTTTTTAGCAGGGCCTGTTGCGATAGGACAAGGGGGAATGGTTTTAACTAAATGAGGGTAGATTCAGACTAGATATAAGGAAGGTGAAACACTGGCACTCGTTGCCCAGAGAGGTGGTAGGTGCCCCATCCCTGGAAACATTCCAGGTCAGGTTGGACGGGGCTCTGAGCAACCTGATCTAGTTGAAGATGTCCCTGCTCGTTGCAGGAGAGTTGGACTAGGTGGCCTTTAAAGGTCCCTTCCAACCCAAACTATTCTATGATTCTATGATTTTTGAATAGGACTGGAAAAGTATACCCTTCTCCTGACAAAAACTGAGAAGATATCTCCCCAGGGTGGTGTGTGGTATCAGACTACCACGCTTCCTTCAGAGCCATCTGGCCTCCTGCTTTGCTGCTCTGTGCCACAGAAGACTTTTAAATGGTATCCTGTCCACCCCTATTTTACATGGCACAATTAAGGGATTGCTCCTAAGGAATGCGGTTAAGGATGCGCAGTTAAGGAATTATTATGGGCCAGTAGCACCTTTCTCTGCCATAACTATTATTCCTTCTCCTACGTGCTAATTTCAGCTGTGTCAATACCTTCTTCCACCTACAATCTCAAGACATTCACTGCAATATTTAACACTGTTGCATATTCAGCGAACAAGCTTGAAAATTTTCCACTTACTAAAGCTTCACTTTTTTTTTTCTTCCTTTCCCCCTCCCTCTGGGAGGGTGATAAATGACTGAAAATCAAGAGATGATAGAAGCTCTTCATTCATCAGCTACGGTTGCAACTCCTCCTGAAGTCGAGTGTGGGAACCACGTCTGGGACAAAGCGTGGCCCTGAGCCCGGATGTGCCTTCTCCACCTTAACAGCAGCATCTGCTTCCCAATAAGGCATGCTCTGCACTATCTCAGGCACAACTTGAAACTTTGCAGCTGTTGCCACTCCAAGTCTAGCTCTAAATCCAGCAAGGAGGGAGAGGCTGGGATAGTGGGGGAGTGCAGGGCACTCATTATCCTGTGCACAGGGATGGGAACAAAGATCACATGCATCATGCAGAAGCACAAAACCAAGCCAGTCCGTGCTTAGGAAGGGCTGGGCAATCCCAGAGCAAGTGAACAGAGCATAGGTACCAATATCTCATCCTGGAGAAAAGTCTCCTCTTTCTTTCAGTGTTGCATTTGTAACCCCAGAGAGTTATTCCCTAAGTACAAAAGTTTTGTTGACAGCCTGGGGGAAACCTAAGCAGTTGGCACCATAGGCACTAAGAATGATTGGGTCCAAGTTCGTCCACCCCGCCCAACATTGGACTATAGGTTGGTTTCTTCTCTTTTGTTCTTCTCCTTGTTCAACTCCCAAGATGGAAGGAAGTGAAGGCAAGATTATTATTACTCCGTCAGGACTCATGGAGGCCTTCCAATCACACTTGCTTTCCAAGTCATAAGGAGGTGAAAAGCAGATGAGAGCCCAGGCACATGCCTGAGCTGGAGCTCAGTTGTGAAAGGCTGGATGCCTGGATCAGGGGGCACATAAAGTCAAGGAGGATGTTCCTGAAATTGGGGGAAGAATCTGCCCCTCGATCTGAAGAAACTCAAAATAGAAAATTAATAAAATAACCAGACAAAAAAGATCAGCTCAGTCTTCCTGGGAAAGATCCAAGGGTGAAAAACTAATTCCAGAAAACAAGGTCAACCTTCTCTAATAACCATAGCTACTGTTTGTGCTCCAGTGAGACATGCATGTGTGGAGTTTACCTCTCCTCTATTTATGGATTTGGCCTCTTGACCTGGAATTCAATGCCTCCCAGTTGATCCTGTCGTGTTGTGACGGGCCATATCCTGCATGTTTATTGCATTGGCACCAGTGTTGTCTTTATCTAAAGGGTGAGGGAAAAGAGCAGTCCAGGGATGACACTAAAATCCAGCATCCATCCTCCCTGTCTTTCTAAACAATTAAATTTGATGCAACTTCTTACTTTATTTTTTCTGCCTTTTCTCCCAGGAGGGACCTCTAAAGCTACTGTAAACCATCCTGGAGAGAACAGCTGTGCAAGCCCCACAAAAGATGGCTTTTTTGGTACCCAATTTAGAGCAGGAAGTATCCCATCATGAGGTGGGACTTTGGGGGATTTGCGAGATTTGAGTCCTTACAGCATCGGTCAGCAAAGGCATCTTGAAAGCTGATCTGGCCATGTGCTTTGAACCCATATCAATGATTGGATAGTTCGTTATGCTTTGCCCAATCTCAGTCTCTTCTCATGCAGCCAAAGGTGAAAGGATACTTAAATCCCCGCTCTGCGAGGGACCTGATACCCACAATGACTCTACTATCAGTAGGGAAGGGCTGTGTGAGGATGGAGGAACATGTTGGGGGACTCCTCGGTGGAACCTCTGACTTTTTGTTTCCACCGTCGACTCATCTACGCTCAGTCACTTCAGCCCGGTCCTTAGACAGATCTTATTAACTCCTCTCCCAAATGACTGCAACCAGAGTGTCACCAAAGTGTGCAGGGTCACCCTTCATCTCCCTGTGCCAGGTTACTTCTCAGGGTCTGAACAGCTGGGTTGGTTCAAAGCATGTCACAGGCTTTGTGGCATTTGGTCCAACACCTTCCTGCCAGGCATGCTTCTGTCTAATCCCAGCTCATATCAGGAAGATGAAAAGAGAGGTATTTTCCTCGTGTCACACATTGGTGGCTCGGTGGCATTGCAGTGGCCTTGAGCTGGCGAGTTCTCAGCAAGGAGATTTTGTTCCCACAGAGACACAGGAAAATTGACCTGGGGAGGGGACAAAGAGCGAGGAAGTAGCATCAGTTTTAGTTTACTAGAGATATTCAGGCATTAGCACCGTGAGGAAGGCTGGAGCCCTCTTTAGCATTTCCAGCACTTCATAAATTTCAGAGAGCTTTAGGGCAAGGAGCCAGATGTTTGGGGAGAAATTCTGAACACTAAAGACAAGTGGAAATTTTTTTTTTTTTGGTAGTGTGTGTATTTTTTCCCATTAGTTGCAAGGCTATATTTAGAAGAGAGGGGGGGAGAGAGAGCGCGAGAGAGAGATTAGGCATTTCTTCATATTCTGTAGTCACTCCAGTTGTTCTGCTTGTAGGAACAGATGTCTCTTTCCTGGGGTGATAGCATTCAGGTCCACGAGGAAATTTTCTTACCGGCAGTTCCTCTAACATAGAAGGGAGATCGGGCCAGAGGTAAGTCAATCCATCATGGAGGAATACACTGCAGGGACCGTTGCAGTGAATGCTTTGGGATATTGGTCAGAGAGAAAGGGAGGGCATGGGATTGGAGAGGTGACAGCAGGGGACCTGGAGGGAATTGCTGGAGACCGGACCCCAAGTCTGGAGTGGAAAGTGTGGTTATTGCAGCAGGGAGCCCTGGCAGGGATGGCAGTGGAGAGGGTCCTGCACCAAACACGTGGAAGAGCAGCTCGGGAAGCCCCTGGCTCTGCCCATGCGGCAGGTGTGGAAGTTCATCAGGAGGTGCTCGACCTGGAGAGCCAGGCTGCATCAGTGACTGCAAGGGGCTATGAGGGGCTTCCTCCAGTGTGAGCTTCTCTGCTTTTGGGTTTCGGGGCAGTGCTATGGTATTTGGTTGTTTCCTGAGGACAAGGGGGTGATGAAAATGTGTGACGGTACTGGCTTTCTTCCATTGAAAAGTACTATGCCAGCTCTTGTGAGAAGTGGGGTGATGCCTTGTTTGTATTTGTGTATTCCCAGGCATAATTAAATTTTTGGGAAATGCATTCAGGGAGGTTTTGGGAGCCAGGAGAGGAGATGGTGCACTGCCTGGCAGAGGGTCAGTTGTAACTGGGGATGTTTTACCTCTGTTTGGCCATGCAGCAGAGTGTGAGCTCATCTCTAGGAAAGATGCTCTTTTCTTTCTCTGAATCTGCTTGCTGGGTCAGTCTAAGAAGAAACAGATCCTTCCCAAGATCCTTAACCAGGTCCCTTCAGAAATGTTCCCTGCTTTCATAGCAACACACTCACCAACAGCTCAAAGTTTTTCCAGGTTAACCTGGTTAATCCAAAATTTGCAAAACCCTGAAGGCACTGTGGGGTCTGTCTGCACAGCACAGTGTCATATGTGCCTAGCAAAGGAAACCACAGATACCAGTCTCCCAAAGGGTTAAGATCTGGTTATCGATCCTGGGATGCCTCAAAAAATATCTGCTGCCTGACCAGGTCTCCCATCTCTCTGCATTCCAAGGGCCAAGCCCAGGCATAGCTCTGTGCCTCAGTTTCTCCCCACTGCCAAGAGAGCAGCACAACTCTGCTGGGTGCAGAGCTTATCCAAGGCGGGCTGGTCTGCTGCTCATGGCCCACCTGACCCCTCTCCCGGCTGCATCGCCCTTTTGTCCCTCCCTGTATTTGTGTCACCTGCATTCCGTGTGCTCCCCTGGGTGTGAGTATTGCCTCTTCTGTCCTGCGTCCCTGGGCCATGCAGCACCCCAGGTATTCATCATTAACAAACCTCTGTCGCTGCTCCTCCCCCACTGTCCTTCTCAGGCTTCTTGCCAAGGGACAGAGCAAGCAGGCAGCTGAAGGCAGAAAGAGGGAAAAGTGCTCAAAGATTGCTAAATTTGCAACTAAAATTTTCCTTTTCAAAAGCAAGCAGCAATGCACAGGCCAGAAGTTGCTCAGTTTAATCTCCCGCGATATTTTTGCACTTGCCTGTGAAGTTCCTGTATGTGCCTATATGGTAATTTTCCCTGCAGGGTTCTCCTTGTACACAGCCACAACAGCTTTTATTCCAAACTGACATTTCTAGCACTTTGTCCCAGGCACCCTTGAAATGCTAGACGGATTACTGTAATCCCAATAAAATCAAACACATTTCTCTTGTACTGTTACAACCTCCCAAGAAGACAGGCACAAATCCATTTCTCCTGGCTGGACCTATAAAACTCCAAATCCATGTCTTTCTTTCCAGATTTAGCTTTTAAAAAAAAATTTAAACCCTCCTGGAAAAAATTTTCCACCAAAATATGTGCTTTCCCCTCACATCCTACTGGTCCACAAAGGACAGAGAGGAATACATGCAGGAAGTCACGCTCTGATTTCTCTTACAGCATCAGAGCTAGAAATACACAGCATCTACTGCAGAGATGTCACTCCATACTCCCTCGTGACAGATGGCACTTGGTGCTAGCCCTGACAGGCTATGAGATATTGGTCTTTCAAATGCTAACAGCATGATTTATAGAGCATTCACCAAGACACTTATTATTTCTGTCACTCCAAGGCCAAGATCTGGTAATGCAGAAAAGAGGGACATGAAAAATGCAACAGTATCAATAAGGCATTGTAGACATTTAAACATTTCAGGAGGGACTTTTCTATACAGTGTGCTATAAACAAGCAAGTGGAGATGTAAAGCCTTTATTAGCACTTCTAAGACGACCAGTACTAGCAAGCCTCATCAGAGACATGCTGAAGGATCTCTGGGTGCCCACCACTGCTGGGTGCAATTTTGTGGGTCTGGAGAGGCAATGTATGTACAATCCCACTTCTTTCTTTGCTTGTACATGTACATCTGGGCTCCTTCTTTCAAAGGCTGAGGCATTACTGCTGCAAATAGGCATACAGGAGGTATAAGCTCATAAGAAATCTGCCAGCATATAATTTCTTGCTCTGTGTATCTTTGGGACCTTCATTCCATATTTTCCAGGCATGCTCAGGATGGGGCTGGGGGAGTACCATGCAGATCTTTCCAAGTTTTAAATAGATTGTCTCTGGGGTGTCCAGGACTGGTGATCCGTCACCTGGTTTTAAGCAGCAGGTTCAAGCCTAGATGCAGAGAGTGGGCATCTGGGCCAAGCCAAGTGACCTCCCTCCCCGCTGGGTCGCTTTGCTCCGTGAAGAAGATGAATGTAGTTTGGAGAGTTGTGCTCTCCCTTTTCTAACTGGCAGTGATCCCTCATGGCCTAGGATGACCTGTATCAGAAATAGCGTGGCCAGCAGAAGTAGGGAAGTGATCGTGCCCCTGTACTCGGCACTGGTGCACACACAGCATCGAACACAGCACGGTGGGTGGAGCTCAGATCACAACTCACAGCAATACCCATCGCCCATCCACAGCAGGGCCTTGGAGATGAACAACCACGTAGGCTAACTGGGCACATCAGGCAGGAGGCAAACGGTTCAACAGCCCGTCAGCAACACAAGCCCAACAACCAACATTGCATTAGTCTCCATACATCCTTAGGCCGTGATTCCTTAAATGGCTTGAAGGAGACAGCCCCTGGCCATGTCTCGGACTGGATACCCAAGAAGTCATTAGGGGGGTGTTAATCCCTCTTGCTATTGTGCAAAGTGAGTTCACACCTTTCCCCTCCCAGGTCAGCACACGACCATTCAAACCATTGGACAAGGTAAGTGTTGCTGGCCATCACGCTTTTCATTGCACATGGGCCATGTCTGACCAATGCATACGCCAGACAATCAGCTATCATCTATCCTCGGGCTGGTTCTTCATGAGGAAGGTATGATGTGGTATAAATATGAAATTATTTCACTTCAGGCAAAGAATGAGAGGCAGGCAATGCTCTCTCTTTGCAAAGAAGCCATCCAGCCCTGTTTGCAGTGTTTCAATGCCAAAGCAATTGTGAATTTGCAGGGAATAAGACCTAAATTAAAGGATCTGGTGGAGAGTGCTAGCAAACTCCTTGCAGGTTCATATTAGAGAAAACAAGGATTGTGCTCAGTGCCTATTTATGTGTTTGTCAGCTCTGATTTCCTCCATCTTTCTAATGTTTTTCAATCTGTTGGCTAAATTCAACCAAAATTTGGCAGAAGGGAAAGATCACCTCAATTTTCAGGAAATTAGCAGCAAAGAGAGGAGAAAGTCAAACAAGTGTCAGAGCCAAGGGAAGAGCTGGAACGTGAGTGCTCATTAAGGCAGCCAAGTGTCCACATGGGAAAAAGTTATAATAAGCATCTCAACCAGGGCAAAGCATTTATCCAGCCCTGCAAGCCACTGCAAGACATGAAACCGTAAGAAAGCAGGTGTCATTTAATCTGACACTCACAGAACTATGTGTTTTGTGTCTCCAAAGTACCTTTGATTTCCACAGCATTGAAGGGGTAAGAATAATCCAACCCTGATAGGACTTGGGGGTCTTCCAACTGCAGTTCCCCAGTGTGTCACACACTCTGTCCAGTTGCTCTCAGACCTGGAGGCTTCTAGGAGACATCAATGCTGACTAATCAAGTGAGAGCAGAGATCAGATGCCCGCAAATACGGGATCTTCCTCACCCTGGGAATAGCCCCATTTCTGCTTCAGGGTGGGATCTTTCTCCTCCAAAAATTAGCTCCCTTCTCACAGCCTGAGGGCTAGATGGGCACCAGCTTTTCCCTTTCAGCAGCTGGATTCATTCCCTTTCTCTCCCTTTCTCCCTCAGTTCCCGCTGTCAGCAAACCCAACCTCCCTAGGCTGAGCATGAGGCATACCGAACAAGCTCTACCACGTATAGAGCAAGGTCCTTCACATGCACAAAAGCACCATATTTGGACAGTTTGTGCCAGAGTTGAGTGAGAGCTTGCCAGAAGGAGAATCATACAATTTAAACTGAAAGAGAGTGAGTTTAACCCTTCATTTATAAATATGATGATAAATCACTCAGGGAACTTTAAACACGGAAAGGCTGCAAAACTAAACACATGCTGCTGCCATCCCAGGCAGCAGAGTAACACTAGCAGGCAAGACAAGTTAAGGGGGATGATAGAGGAGCCAGGTTGCCATATCAGATGTTCTGATTCAGGACAGGGAGATGAGAAAAGCTGAAGCTGTTTATACTAAATAACACTCACTCTCACTTGTTAATGTCCTTTTCATCTTTCTGATCCCAGTGCGTGGCTCTCTTATTCTCTGTCTCGGGGTCTGCATGCAGAGGTCCTATTATCAGCACACACCAAAAAATAACCCTTTTGGAGAGTGGTTAGGACAAAGCTCAGTTGCCTGACCTGCCTTTTCTTTTGTATCCCATTACTTGAATTGCTGAGCCAGATCCAAAATTCCCCCAGGTCAAGGAAGCAATGCCCATTGACTTCAGCAAGTGGAAGATGAGGCTTAAGACTGACACTGAGCTAAAAGTTGGGTGGAAAGAAACACCGGATGGTCAAGGATATCCTCCTGGGGTAGACATAGCACTGAGCTGCCTATGCTAAATGAACAAGTGTGATACCAAGCAGCAAGCGAGAGAGGGAAGAGGCTGCAGGACCTGGTTTCAGCACAGTGACCATCTGTTTCCTATTTGGCCCAAGAATGATGGAATCGGTTGTGTCACATAACAATGAGAAAGGATTTCAGACCAAGTCCCCCTCTCCCAGTGCTGAGCAGGGACCTTTATCAGAACAAGGGAAACCAGGTCAACCTCCAGTCTCCATTCCTCCCCTTATCCCATTTCTACCCAGATGCCTGCTGTACTTTTAAGGAAATGCTACCCACAGTCTCACAGCCAGGCAGACAAAATGCAGCCTGAGAGGTATAATACAACAGCATAGGCCAATTGGCGCAGTCAGCACTCAGAAGGACACATGTTTACCCATCTTGGGCTTTGCAGACTGCCAGCTCCAAGAAACAGGGATTGCATGGAAATCTGGGGGGCTGAGAGCTGAATTAGGCATGAAGAAGGTTGAGCTCCAAACTCTCTGAAGATTTTAGGAAAGGGGTTAGCACAGGGGTCATTTACTCTGTAAGCAAAGGTGATCATGGTTCTTGTAGCTCTGCATGAGCTCATGCCATAGCTGCAACCAATAAATAGTGCGAAAATAAAAATAACATAGCAAAATAAAAGTTTGCAGAGGCTGCAAAGCTTCTCATGTATTTAGCCATGACCCCACTGACTGCTATACGCCACCACTCCGTGGTGATGTGTAGCTGAACTGACTCATTTTAACACCTGGCATGAGTATTTCCGATGGCAGCGAGAGAGACCTGGTTGGTGTAATTTTTTGACTGAGGGGCGGAGGGAGGGGCAGAATTGGAAATCTTTGGAAATGTTTGCTTTTCCTCAGACACAAGGTCATGCTGCCATTCTGTGCCTTGTTCAGCCTGCTGCAAAATGGGGTAATGTACCTTTATCAAAAGCTTGGAGATCCACAACGGAAAAATACTTAGTAGCTGTTAACCCGGGGTTTGGTCCAGCTCCATCTCATTAAAAGCACTCAGAGGAATGCTATTGCTTTGCCAGTCCAGCTCCCCGTCCCTTCTGCTTGTGAGCCATGAGATGAGAGCAGTCCCACAAAGAAAGAAAGGAAAAGTCCATTCACCCAAACATCCATCAGTAACAATTTGATTAGAGGAAAACTTTTCCCACTGCAGCCCAAGAGGCAGCTTTTCCATAGCCTGTCAGTGAGCAAATCTTCAGAATTACTTAAATTTGTTTCATGTAGATACTTGGATTTTGAGTTCAGACAAGGCAGTGATGGAGTGGGAAGAGACAGAAACTCTAATTCAGCTCCTCCATTGCATGTTCAATTTGACAAAAAAAAAGGCTACTTGTTTTTTAGCTGTTTACTATATCTGGAGTTTATTTCACTGCCCATGGGGCTCAGTGGAAGAGGTGACTATGTAAGCCATCCCACTGTATATGCTGATGATTTTAATTTCTGTGTATGGACAGTACTCATAGGGGATCATTTTCTATTAGTCTGTAAAGTGCCCTACAAACCTCAATAGCATTGTGGGGAACATTTGAAAGCATTTTGAGTTACTGATTTCACTGAGTCAGGAAAGGAAAAATGTAAGATGAATATCAGGTGTTTGTGATAAAGGATCTGAGACTGAAGAAAAGTCTTCCAGAGGAGGCAAGCTACTAACAAGATGTAAAATCAGAGCAAATGGCCAGTGCTTAGAATTACAATAAGAAGACAAATGCATACGCAACTCAGTACACTCTAGTGTATGCTAACAGATGGGATGGGTGATTTTGTGTTCTCCCCTTGCTCAACTATTTGTATGAACACAGATATACAAGCTCACGCCGCACGCAAGGGGCAACAAAGTCTTTATTTCTTGGTTTGCACTGGTGCAGTGGCTTCCGCAGTGCTCCTCTTGATAGCATCTGCAAAGAGAAATCTGGGAGCAGATCCAGGCAAGTGTTCATTTCAGTTTGTTTTTGTAATTAAAAAGTGAAACAAATAAACAGAGAAGATCAGATGGTGAGACTATTAGAAAATCATTAGAAAATGGGCTAGTGTTCTACATCCTCCCCATGCATCTTTCCCAGGTGCCAGACTTCGCAACTCCACTGTCTTCAGCCAGTCTTGGGTCCAGTTTTTCCTGTTATTCACTGACAGCATGCTTGGCACAAAATGTAAAGAGACAAGACCCTCTCCCAGGATTCTACTCAATCAGACCTAGACAAAATAACATGAACATGTGTGCTACTTTGGCTGCCACCAGAGTTCAGTGCAGGGTGAGGTAATCTGGTCATTCCTGAAACACAAGATCATAGAATCATAGAATCATAGAATCATTAAGGTTGGAAAAGACCTCTAAGATCATCGAGTCCAACCATCAGCCAGACATCCCCATGCCCACTAAACCATGTCCCTAAGCACCTCATCTACACGTCTTTTAAATACTTCCAGGGGTGGTGACTCCACCACTTCCCTGGGCAGCCTGTGCCAAGGCTTGTCCACTCTTTCAGTAAAGAAATTTTTCCTAATGTCCAATCTAAACCTCCCTTGGCACAATTTGAGGTTGTTTCCTCTTGTCCTATCACTTGTTACTTGGGAAAAGAGACCAACACCCACCTCACTACAACCTCCTTTCAGGTAGTCGTAGAGTGCAATAAGATCTCCCGTCAGCCTCCTCTTCTCCAGACTAAACAGTCCCAGTTCCCTCAGCTGCTCCTCATCAGACTTGTGCTCCAGACCCTTCACCAGCTTCGTTGCCCTTCTCTGGACACGCTCCAGCACCTCAATGTCCTTCTTGTAGTGAGGGGCCCAAAACTGAACACAGTATTCAAGGTGCAGCCTCATAAGTGCCGAGTACAGGGGCACAATCACTTCCCTGAAGATGCTCCAATGTCCAGTTGCTGCTGGAGATGGCTTATGTGCAAAAGTGGACAGAATTAGGATTGCTCCTCTTTGCCCAGGAGTTCTTTGGGACATTACAGGTGGTCTGACCCCAGGCTTTGGAATTTCAGTCCTGCAGCATAATCTGGCACTGGGTTGATCTCAGCAGGGCTTTGTGGTTGTGTGCCAGCTATTCCAATGGACAACCCAACTACTTGGGTTTGAGTGGCTACCTTAACAGAAAAAATTGCCATTTGATTATAAATATCCTTCCAAGTTCAAGGATATTAAAAAACATTTTTTTCTTTCACACCACTTCCATAGATGAGAGCTAAGAAGAAACTAGAGCAATCACCAGACTCCAGGCCAAGAGACCTAAGCTCCATCATGATCACAAAGTCACTTCTCCAAGAATTTCCAAAGGGAACTTCATACCAAGTCTTCTAAATTCTCAGTCCTAATCTCTGCTTTTGCCCAACAAATGCTGTGCTTTGTGCTCACCTGGCTTGAATGAACCATACAGACTAACCACAACTAGACTGTAGCATCCCATGAGGACTCTTGATCTTGAATGTTGACCATTTACCAAACATACTTCATTCCCAGCCCTCTCCAAAGTGAGAAGAGGCAGGAAAGCACCCACACTTTGGTCACTCAGTCCTCCACAGAAGCCTGCCTGGCCATATCCTATGACCCTATTCACCACTACATGCTGGTAACTCCTCTACTGAAAAGGACATGGGTGTTATGGTGGATCTTAGGCTGAAAAACAACCAGCAAGCAGTGTGCACTCACTGCAGACAAGGCAAAGTACAGACTGTGCCGCATTAGAAGGTTCGTGGTCAGCAAATGGAGGGGAGTTATTACATCCATCAACACTGGTGAGGTGTCCAGTTTGGGAGCGCTCTGTTCAGGGGAATGTTGAAAGACAGGAGAGGGTCCAGCAGAGGCTTCATCAGGATGGGAGGAACGCACCAGTACAGTCTGAGGCCAAACAGCTGGAAAGTGGCTTTGCATAGGACTTGGGGGTCCTGGTGGATGCCAAGTTGCACTTGAGACAGCAATGCACCCTTGTGAGAAAGAAGGCCGACAGCCTCCTGGGTTGTCTTAGGAAGAGCATTTCCAGCAGGCTGAGGGAGGTGATCCTTCCCCTCTGCTCAGCACTGATGAGACACATCAGGAGTGATGTGTCCAGCAAATGCACAGAGACTTGAGAATCTCTTCTTCTAAATCTCAGTTCCCCAACTCTTTATCCCAGAGAGCTGGAAGCCTTCTGCCTTTGTCAGGAGGTGTGGAGGAGTTCAAAAGCTTGAGGGTTATGGCTAGCAGGGATTTGTAGTTCATTAGACCAACAAGCAAGCTTTTAGTGGCCGGGCAGGCAAAGGCTTTGGCACTTGTCAGGCAGGCTCAGAGCTGCTGTGATGCTCTCTGGACCCAGTTAGGACTGTCCCTGCAAAACATTTGCTTTTGGCGAGCAGGAACTCTCCTGAGAATCCACTTTTCACTGGAAGGCTTCTGACCTCCTCTGCTTTCTACATGGCCACCAACAGCTTGGAGCATCTCACAGGCAATGTGACACCTTCACTCCATCCACCCAGTCCCCATAAGCAGCAAAAAGGATTAATGCAGGCAGAAAGCCAGCTGCCAGAGGATGGGGCATGCTTGGGGGAGATGGATATCCAGACCTCCTTAGCAATTCAAGCCTTCCTCATTGAGACACGCAGCCCAGGCACACTGCGGTTCCTGTGAGCACTGGTAGATGTGTTTGCAGCTTGTTGTCTCCTAGCCCTGCCACACTTGGCTCTTTGGTAGCAGGGATTTCAAACCCTCATAGCTCAAGTTTTTCAGCATCATTCTCTGCTGATTCAAGCTGATTTTTTTAACCTCAAAGTCCTGCTCAGCCACTTTGAGATATTCCAGACATTTTTCAACCATTTATTTTTATTGAAAGCAGCCAAGTCTCTGTATATATTGGGCTTTTTTTTTTATCTTTTTAATATACAAATCAGTTTAAAATAGTGTGTAAGTCAGGAATGATTTGCAAATTAAACTGTCAAACCCTGGCAGGAGTAGCGGCTGACACCCTTGGTTTGAAATCTCCCAGCTGCTGTTGCTGTGAGTGCAGATCTCTAGAAGATGCCACACAACCTGCTTGTGCTTTCCTGGAAAATTCAGCCATCCTTTGATTTTAGGAAAATCTTACAGTTCCTGAAAATGCTGCTGCATGTAATTCTCTAATGGGATCACCCAGCCAAGGGAAGGGATGTGATATTTTAGGAGTCAGATGTTGGGGTTGTGCCAATAGGTTAAGCAAATGTCTTCTGGCTGCCAGCACTATCCTGCTCCCATGGCAGGGCAGGAAGAGCCTCCAGTCGGGAAGAAGCTGCTCCAATGGAGGAAGGACTCAAAAGAACAAGACCATGTTCAGGAAACAAGACTTGGTAGGAGCCGCATATTGGCCTGACCCTCCCTGTCACAGCGTCAAATGGCCTGTGCCCTCCATGAGCATCAACACACCCTGCTTGGGCTCAGCAACCCTGCCTATTTCTCTGGGCCATTTGCCACATGGCTGGCTCAAACATGACCATTTGTACATCCCCCAACTTTCCCTTCTCCTTTGCTCCCCTCAGCATAGTTCACTTCTCTGTTCTTGCTCAGGCCTTAAAACCACTTTTACACAGGGCAGAGGAAGAGAAATTTGAAGTGGGGATTGTGTGTCTTCTCCAAAACATGCATCTGGAACCACCGGAAGACAGGTATTTTTCTAGCGATTATTGGTAATCTCATATTGATAGATGAGATGCTCAGAGAGTACAGCAATATGTATAACTACTGAAGATGCACAAATATGTTGGTTAAAATGTTCTTAGGTGACAACATTTTGAACCTTAAGGAACACTGACATACCCATCAATATATGTCTATTTCTTTTCTTCCAGATCGCTGGGAAGTCAGTGACCATGCCGACCTCCTCCACTCAGTTGCCAGCCCTTGACTCTATCAACTCCACCCAGCAACCCAACTCCAGCATCTACTTGTTCTCCAAGTTCATCCACCCCGATAAAGAACTGTATACAGAATTTTATAACCTGTGGATTGCCCTGATGGTAGTCAATGCCATCATTTTCCTGGTAGGTGTCGTGCTGAACAGCTTGGCGCTATATGTCTTCTGCTTCCGTACCAAGACAAAAACCACCTCTGTTATTTACACCATCAACTTGATTGTTACTGATCTCTTGGTGGGCTTTTCCTTGCCTGTCCGGATCATCATGTTCTATAGTGCAGGGGACTGCCTAAATTGTTCTTTGGTTCATATCTTTGGCTACTTTGTCAACATGTACTGCAGCATCCTCTTCTTGACATGCATCTGCGTTGACCGCTATCTGGCAATTGTACAGGCGGAGGCCTCACGTAAGTGGAGGAACCCCACCTGTGCCAAGGGGATCTGCGTCTTCATTTGGATCTTTGCCACTGTGGTGACTTTCTCCATCCTGACGATGGCAATACAGTTTGCTGCATGCTGCCTCTCCAAGATTCTGGTCCTGATGGTCTGCGAGTATTTCTTCCCCCTCATTATAATTATCTTCTTCACCACCCGGATTATGTGTGCTCTGTCCAAGCCCAGCCTTATGCACCAGAGTCGGGAGAGGAGAATGAGGGCTGTGCAACTCCTTATCACCGTCCTCATCATCTTCATGATCTGCTTCACTCCTTTTCACGTGCGACAGGTAGCAATCTCCATGAACCCAGACATGCCCCATGATGTCAGCCTCCTCGTCTACCATGTGACAGTGACTCTGAGTAGCCTCAACAGCTGCATGGACCCCATTGTCTACTGCTTTGTCACCAATAACTTTCAGTCAACCATGAAAAACATCTTCAGGAAAACTGAGCCAGAGCAAACCAGTGTGGATATCCTGGGTATGAACAAGAACTCCATGGGTGCCAATGCAATCATTGCCTTTTCAAACACAATAGGAAGCCCTGTGAACTTGCCGTCACCAAGCAGCGTCCAGATATAACCCACACCTGATGGGACATGCTGCAGTAAGCCAGTGTAATGATGCTGGAATATTGCTAGGATGCATAGTACTATTGTCTTTGACCTCTTTGATTTTTAGGCTGAGGTTCAGATTGACAGTGGTGGGATTTATTCCTCAAGAACATTGTGGTCTGTTTGAAAAATGGAACTTGTAGTGCTGTTAGTACCAATACAAAAGAGAGTCTATTAATTACTGTTCCCAACAGGAAAGTTTTCTTTGTATTTTAATACAGACATTTTGCTAGCAACAAATGCTTTACTGTGGTTTTCTTTTTGTGTTTGACATCGTAATGCAACACTCCTCAGATGACTTAGAAAGCAGGAAATCTTCGTTTTCTATGAAAGCTTTTGGGCATTGGGCATGTGCTTAGGAGTAATGGGTAAGAGGGATGTTTCCAGAGCTATCCAATACAGAGATTTTACATGCCAATTGAGTGGGAAAGAAAGTATTCCAACCCACCTGTCCCTAGTAACTACTCATTTATTTCTGAAAAAGTCTGAACCTTCTCAGGGAAGAGATGATGAAGTCAAGCAGTAAAGTCTCCTCTCATATTTCAGCTATAATAAAAAAATACATGTGGGTGTATATGTTTTCATACACATTGCCTGGGCTTGGGGAGAGGTTAAAGATATGTTCCACCTTCATTTGGATCAGTAAATCCCCTAAACTGCAGATGAGCATACAAAAAAGCTGTGAAAATGAACATGCTTTCCAGCAAACTCCGCTATTCTGCTTTCTCCCCAAAGAACAGCCAAGATGAAAAGCGGAACCAGACTATGATGCTATACTACTCTTGTTTGATTTTTCTTCCTGGCATGTTGTGAAATCAGGGCTTGCTGTCCTAATTCCCACCATCAGTCCATCCATTCAGTCACTTAATTGTTGATGTTTCCAAGGACAGAAAAATAATCCATTTCAGGCATCCAGGTTGAAATTCACCCCAGTATAAAATCAATAGGACGATTTAAGAGCCGTGTTTAAAAGGTACGTGAGGCTAAGGATGCCAGAAAATTCTGTCCACAACAGTGGGTAAATGTTTTAGATTACACTGTACCAATTAAGCAATGCGAATATGAAAAATTATCCTAGGAAAACAACAAAACCTGCAACGTGAACAGCAATAACTGCTCCATGTCTCCTCACTCATATGCCTATTGCCCCTCCAGCTACTATAGGCTACTATAAATTCATCAAGTCTAGTGAATGTCTTTTCCTGGCACTCACTGGTGTTACCATTCAGAACGGCAGGATTTACGGTTGGTCCAAGCCAGAGCATCCTAGAGTACTCTGCTTCCCCGGGGTCTGACGATAGGACGGTCATCTCCATTTCACAGGAACACAACATAACCAATGCATCAAACTGGCTCTTGCACTGAGTGTGCAAGCATTTGCCTCTTGCAACACATACATGTTTCCTCTAACCTGTTTCCCTGACCAATCCAATGGTAATAAAAATTGAACAGTCAACATCACTGCAATACAGAGGTGAGTCTAGTTGTGCCTAGGAGCACTGAGTGTCCCAGTTCCTGTTCTGGGCAGTGGAGTCCATGGAGAGCTATTCAGCGTATGGAAGCAGAGACCTCCCAGCTGATTGTCCCTGGCCTCCATGTTGCCTAGATCTCTAGGGATATAACAGGAGCCCAGACACCACCTCCATATGAAGACACTTTAATGTATGCATGCATGCATCTTAATTCAGCACCAAAGTCCACCAAGGGAAGGACTCAGTTGCCAATAGGCCAGTGCCTAATTCCATAGTAGGCATGATGGGGTGTCATCGCACCCCTAGTTACTGCTGCAGAAGACTGTGGTTCTCCTGCAAGTCCTGCACTGTCCCGATGGCACTACCCTCAGGTATCCCATAGCGTTCACTTCTGCTTGGGCAGCTGAGTCCTGTGCCTAAAATAAAATTATGTATCTGGAATCTACAAATGGGCAGTGTTCAGTCAGCTAGCGCAGGGACCTGCAGGTCTCACCCAGAACATCAGCACAACGCTGTCAGCTGCAGTTGGTCCATTAACTCAGGCTCTTGATTGCCCTGGGGCACAGCAATTGCCGTTGCTGGGTATGTGACCTCTTTGAGGCTTTCCCAAGCAATAGAGGTGACTCATTGACATTTTGCTGGGAGCTCTATTCCTTTGAAGAGGATTTTTATTCGAAGCGGTTGTGATGAGGGCCACCAATATTGTGGCACTACCCCACGGGATGTAAGACTATTGTCCTGGTCATTGTTTCCCATTCTAGACATGGCCATAAACATGGTGGGCCTTCCCAGCACTGTGTTTTCCTTCTGCCTCATCTATTTCCTTATTCACCTGCAAATCACTGATATAGGCACCTAACAGCCAACGCCGCCTTCTTGGCAGCTCTCTGTTAACTGATGCATTAACACATACAGATTAGACTCTGACTTCTCAGCCAGGCTAGCCAGTTCACATTTCTGCCATGGTTTTCCATCAGCCCCTCATCTGGAGAAAATATTTTATGCCTCAAAGGTCCACACTTCCCTGCAAACCCCAAAAACTCATGCCCACCATCCCACAACATGCTCTCAGATCTTCCTATGCCACCTAAACTGTTTGTAATGAGAATGCGTCTCACATATACAGAGCTGTTAACAGTACTGTCCTTTGCCAAGACTATTTCAAAGAAACAGGAGGAAAAATGCAGGCTCAGTGCATAGCTTATTTTAGTTTCTTTGTTCCACAAGCTACAGCTTCACACCTCCCTTTCTTTCGCTATCAACAGTATTTTTGCCATATACAGAAATGTCTTAACATCTTTCTCAGTGCAGTTGCTCATTTGAGATCAGTATAAAAGCTCTAAGATTCTTTGCTTAGATTTTTAAGTTCCTAAACAGGTCTCAGTGGAAGTTCTCTCTTTCTGCTGTAAACTTAACTTGTAGTAGTCTGAATTCTCTTTACTGTCAGTGTATTATTCACTCCCCATAAAAGCCACCTGAGATTGGATAGTTCTCTTTATTTGGTAGTGTCTATTGCCTTATCCAGAGCTTTCAGGGGTCCTTCTTCATTTTATACCAGCTCCAAAGTAGGGTCTGGTCCTTTATCAAGGACACAGTCTCCAAAAATTGGAAAGGGGCTAAATCATCCACAAATCAGCTGCATCCAGCACAGACTTTTTGTGTTACTTGCTTAATCCATATTGTTTACATATCTTGCTTTCCTCAGGGTGCAGCACTTGCTAAACTTCTGTCCTATTTAAAGTCACCCATTTCTGCTCAGGGCACAATGTTGAAAATCAGTACCGAAAACTCAGCTATGGTCAGAAATACTCTTCCAAATGGCACGGTGTTGGTGGGCACCTTCCACCTGCCAGTTCTCATTGCTGCTGAAGCCTCCCTGCCCTGTGTTTCTGGAGATTGCGGCCAGGTCTCTTGCCCCATGACCTGCACCATCCTCTGCTCAGGGTATCTGCTTGGGTTGCCTCTTAGTGATCACCAATAGGGATTACAATAGTCCTATTCCTTCCCCAACCTGCCCTTTCTCTGATGAGAACAGCCACACATGACACAATAGGGAAGCCTCTAAGGGCAATGTGAGTAACTCCATGCATCATTAAATACACACAGAGACTGCTAAGGTAAAGCATATACAAGTCAGCTTTTACAGGGCAGTCTTTTATGCAGAGTATTTAAAGATTTAGATGCCAAATTCCCACTGGTTTCAAACAAAATCAGGCACTTAACAGCCCTTGAGAATCTGGATCATTACCCAGAGTCTGAAATAGTAATAGGGATGGATGGGCATTGCATATCATACTACCACCACCAAGTCCGTGGTAGACAGAATACAGCATTCCCTAAAGAGCTTAACAGCAATAAAGAGCTCTGTAAAAAGCCCCGACCTTTCAGCAGAATTACAGCATTCATTCCTCTTTGATGTGTTGTGGTTCTCTGGTGCATCTAAAATCCCATAAAGCAAATCAGAAATATCCTTTTCTACCAGCTGCCCAGAGGCTAGCAAAAAAAGACTGTGAAAAATCTCACATGTGTTTCTTGGGATCTCAGACGTTCCTGTGACAAGAGATCTCTTCTAACCATGAGCTCGCCTGCCTGAGTCACAACACACAAATGTCTGTAGTCTTTTGGCATGCTAGGGGATGGGCATCCAGGAATAAATTTTAGCCTCTTTCTCTCCCTGCTGTGTTGCATCCAGCACAGCCCATGTTTCAAAGCACTTCTGTCTTTGCAAGGCACTTCCTATTACAGCCCTGAAATCTATAGCGAAGCAGAGGTGAAGAACAGCCATCCCTCAGTCATACTGCAAACATATCTGGGCCCAGCAAAGCTGAAAATCTCCAATTCTGCACCAGAAAAGGAGCCCCTGGCTCCACACATGGGGTTATCTGCCAGACTAGCTTCCTCCTGGGCTCTGAGCCCTCCCTTCACAACCATCTTGATAACTGCAAAGAGGAAACAGCACAGCTATGTGCAAAGGCAATTTCTTCCTTCCTTCCTTGTCCCTCTGGGATTTGATGCCCCTCAGATGTGTGCACAAGAGTCTCATTAGTCAGCCTAATCAGCCTTAATAAGTACGGCTAAGCAGGTGTAGGCTTGACTTGTGGAAAGGCTGAGGAAAGTGGAATTGCCCTTGTTAGGGCTATCAGCACAGGCCACCTGCATTAGCATTGAAGAAACAGGGGCCTGCCACCCTGCCTATTCTGTACCTGTCGGCTGCCTCCTTCCAGGTGTAAGGGCAGGAGTGGCTCTGGGGAAGGATTTGGGAGGAGAAGGTAGGTCTCATCCCCACAGCTCCTCCAGGGCAGGGGAAGGTGAGGAAGACATTGCAGAGGAACCTGAACCCCTGACAAAGTAATAGAGGAAGGAAAGGAGAGGGAGCCAATGGGGTAAGCAACAAGTGGAGCTCCACGGAGGGAAGGGCTGGTGAGAACAGGGACGAGGAAGCTACTACAGGGGAAAGCGGTCAGGGATATTTGCTGATACCCAGCAAAGGATGATACAGGAAAAAAGTGAGGTCCTGGCTTGCTTTTCCCCTCCTGGGCATCATTAGTCCCAAAACAGGAGGTCTGAGGAGGATTCCAGTGCTTGGGTCAGATTTGGAAGACTCCCATTTTAGGAAGAAAAAGCCTAAAAGCAGAGCACTTTATCCCCTTCCCATGGTGAGGCCCAGGAAAGGGACAAGAGTGATCTCCCCATATCCATCTGAGCTTTTGTGGTCTTGCAGTAGAAGACAGAAAGGTCTCTGAGTGAGGAAGAGGAAGAGGGCCTTCATCACTCCACCCTTGGGAAGAGGGTGCAGGGGGTGCAGGAGGGGATCTGGTGCGGTGTGTCTGCTCATGGGCTAGTAGCAGCATCCATTGTGTATGTTGGCTGCATGATGAGCAGGATTATCATGGGAAGTGCTGGGTGATGTTTATACTAGACGGTGCCACCTGAAATGTCACATGTTCTGCAGGGCATCCCAGGCAAAGGCAGGCTGGGAGATTGCAGCATGTCCCCAAGCACAAGAAATGATTGATTACTTCACTGCAGTATTTCAGTCCTTTGTGGTGGGTACTGTTCAGCTATTGGGACCTAATAGGGATGCAGGGGGGAATATCCACTGCAGTACTCATCCACTTCCCATCTCTCTGATCCCTTCTTATCCTTTTCCTCATGCCCCCAGTCTGCTCCATCCCTGTTCCCTTTGCTGCAAGACCCTGTCCCTGTATGTTCCCAGGTCTCCAGGCCTTATTTGAAGAGAAGTCCCAAGTCCTGCCATCCTGGTTTTTTTGCCATCACAGGATGTAGAGCCACAAGTCAGTTGCTTTCTGAGATTTGCAGGCTGATGTCTTCCGTTGCTCACTGCAGGCTGTCCATATAATCATCTACACAACCGTCCCATACCAAGCTGAGAAGAGGACATTGGACCAGCAGAGTCCTTTACCTGGGGCAAAGAATCAGCTTTGCTTAGGCCTAGCTCCATCCCTTCTGTATACCCAGCAGATTCTACAAAAAGCACCAAAACCTCCCTGGCCGAGATGTGAGATTCTCTAAGTGTTTTTATAATCTGTCAATTCTGGCAGTATATGAAGTCTTAGTTCATGAAACTATCCTTCTTCAGGATGCTTGACTATAGCATCAGAGATCAGATTAATTTAGGTATGGGTTTGAGTTCTAACACAAGTGATTTTGCTTTTCCTTCATGGCTGTATGTAGAGCTAACAGCCCAACTGAAGACTGAGGTTCTCCTTTCCAGCTGCCCAGGCAACAAGAAAGAGCTTGTCAGATGAAATAAAGTTGAGTTTATGTGTAGGAGAAAGTTCTTGTTAACTTCATGGCAATCTCAGTGAAAGGTCACAGAGAGGAGCTTCTGCCATCCCAACAAGAAGGTAAGTAGCCCTTTCCCAGCTCCATTCCCCTTCTTGTATTTGCCTTAATAAACCTAGTCTTCATATTGGGAAAGGCAGACTGCTGTCCATCACCTGTCAACACTGGGCCACAGAAAACCAAAGGGAAATATTTACCATAAATGTTTAGTTTAAGCTCCATTAATAGCAGGAGATTAAGCAACTGGCAGCCCTTTCTGGTCTGCTTTCTTCATTGACTTGACAATATAAGGCCATCTTGGCAACAGCCCACCGAAAAAATAAAACATACTTGGGACCACAAGGAGAGATAAAACAAAGGGATAACGTGGACAAGCATGTCCCCCATCACTTTCATGTTATGTTCTTTTGACTCAGTTTGAGCTAGACAAAGAAATCTCTCTGCCTCCTTCCAGCCCTACTACCCACTCTGTCCAGTTCTCTCAGGTAACGCATCTGACTTGCAGCTGTTGTAGAAGGGCTGAATGGGACATAAAGAGCTGATTTTCCTTGAGCATTCTGCTCTTGACTACAAGATGTGATTGAGTAGATGTGGTACAGCATGTAGACCTCTTATAAGGAGGAAAAGGGGTGATTTCAGGAGAGCTTTCTGGAGACCTGACTTGAAGCTGCTCACTGAAAGATAAATGTGGGCAGAGGACAAAATGGGCTGCAGTGTCATGCCTCAGTGGGGAAATGCGATCCAGAGTTTGGTTCTCATATGGGTCATGGAGGGAAATATATTCTGACTCTCAGACAGCCATGTAGAGATGAACAATGCTCCATGAATGTGCATATCTGCCAGAATAGGTTTTATTTTGTCAAAATATCAATCAAGAGCTCTGATCCAAACATATCTCCTCCAACCTTTGTCACCTTTGCTTTTCTCAGTAAGAGCAGCCAAAAAGCAAGTACTAGTCTGAGCTCCAGCCCCAAAGAGGTGTTCTTGGGGATGCCCTGAAGGCCTTGCCTCTCTCCCTTGCAGAAGACTTCTGCGCTTCTCTTTCATCCCTCAATGGACCCTAACAGGACTTTCCTGACATGACCTTAAAGCAACCAAACAAAATTCCCTCTACATGGTTCAAGCACCCAGGAGCAAAATAACAGCCAAGATTTTACTCAGAGCAGCTTTACTGCCATGTCCTCCAAAAGAGGCCTCTAAAACAGGCCTAGAAGTGCTTGTTTGTCTCTACAAATGGAGAAAAGTGGGGATTGCTGAGGTCAGTTAAACAGATTCCCTGAAGAGACTTGCCCAGGGGAAGTCCATATCAGAGTAGGGCATGGCATGAAAGCCTCGGGCCAGAGCCCAACCATTGGCTCATCTTTCCTCTGATCTCACAGGCAGCATCTCTCCAGCCAGAGAAGGACCCCTATAAATTCATTCGTGAAGCTCATTAGACGAGAGCCTAGACCAAAGCCCAGTATCTAACCCCCTGATGTTTTGGATAGCCTAGAGGCTGCCCAAATCCTGGCTTCCCAGGGCAGGCCTCTCGTGATTGATATTATTTAGAGCTGGAAATGCCGTCCTGCCAGCATTACTTGGAGAACGTGGCGGTGCTCAAGACGCCGGTTCAGACGGACTTCTCTGCACAGCTGCCCGTTCGCAGTGCATGTGGTGGGAATCTGTTGATAGGTTCTTGACAGAAGTTATGGCTTGTTTATCTGGTAGCTTTACTTTGTGCCGCCTACCCAACCCGGAAACCCTTCTTCTTCTAACCTCTTGGCCTACTATTATATACAGACTAGTCTACACGGTAATTTTGGTAACCATGCTTCATCTTATGACAAACACTGCATAAAGCAAACAGATTGGTATTGTCATAATTAAAGCAAACTATTGGATGGTTTATCTATACAAACCTAAAAGTTCTGCCACTGCTAACATTTTACCTGGCCTGCAGAGGTTTCAGCAAGGCTCTGTAGGGTATATTAACCCATGCAATATCAAACCAGGCACAATGATCCTGCTGCCTCCCAACGCTGGAAGGACTTGGAAGTCGGCAGGACTTCTTTCTAAGGTTATTGCATGCCTAACAGAGATGAGAAAGCCTCACCCGGTCATCCCAGCATCAACCCATTTAAACTGGAGCCCCTTTTTCAGAAAAGACTGCAGTTTTGCTCTAATGTCTGTTTGAGGTTTAGAGAAGATAAAGCACCTTCATTGTCTTTGCAGTGTTACATTCCAAGCCACAGATATTTGCTCTGTCTTTGTCTAACAGATTACTACACCCCCAGATGCCAGACTTTTTTTCTCCCCACAAAGGTATTTGTAAACCTTACTCTATTCCTGCACTCCAAAAAAATTAAATTACTCTGTCTCTTCCTATGAGGCATGTTTCCAGGGTCAGATTTTCTGGTGGTTATTTGCTGAGCTTCTCCAGATGTTTCAGCTGCCTTTTTCAGGGGCATCAGAGAAAGATGGGGATGGGGGACAGAGGGGTGTTAGACCATCAATTGATTTAATGTAGGTTAAACCCCTTCTTTACACTGGGGCTGATGGGGGGTGATACAGATGGACTGAGGGACACAGCTGATGCTCAAGGACCATGGGAGCATGGTACTTCTCTACCCACCACCCAGAGTTGCAGGTTTGCCAGCATCAATGTGTATCTTCAACATTTTTAACTTCCTTTCAGCCCCTCCACTATCTGGCCAGACCCGCTTAGCAAAGCCCACATACTCTGCATTTGGCAGCCATGTGTGTAGCTCTTCCAAGTCCACAAGGATTGGAGGGGGGGAGGTGTTCTCTGCACATTGTCTCTACAGCTGCCATGTTTAATACTAGCAGCAGCAGCTGCCAGTACAGGGGATGCGGATGTGCTATTTGCAACTTAACATCCACGATCAATAGAGCAGCTGTTTGTTCTGCAAGCTCCTGAGGGGCAAGAAAAATCAATTGGTTCTGGCGAAAGTATCCTGGAGGGTCATTTGTCAGCAATGCTGAACAAGGGAGCTGGAGAGTCTGAAGGGAGAACTGCACAGAATGGAGTAAAACACCTGCACAGAGACATAGGTGTGCAAAGCCACGCGGAGCAAGTATGGGTGGCAATGCAGAGTATGCATTTGCAGTTATAACTGTATGATGGAAAAACAGGGCAAGGAGCCTGGCAGAGACAGCTGCAGGCAGGGAAGTCCTCTCATCTGTGGCAGACAGCAGGAGCCTGTGGGCTGTTTAATACACCAGCAAATTCCTACTATGTGATGTGAATCAGAGATCACCCAAATCCTGACCCAGCACCCACTGGCATCCAGGGGGGATTTCAGTGGAGGGGTTTGGGTCTGTCCTGGGCTATTCCTCGAAGTCTTTCTTACCTGCAGCTCCAGCAGTGTGGTGCAGTTGGTGACTTTGGAAGCAAAAGCACTCTTGATGCCCTGCCCTGGGGTCTGAGAGAGCTGAGCACCTGGCTGAACACCCTGAGAGGCAGTGAAAACAAATAAATCCAAAAGGGACAAGTCTGTGCAATGATGTGTTCATGCATGTGAAGAGAGAAAGAAACACTTCAATGTGGCTGGGGAGAGGACTTGCAGACCCCTACCACAAGGGTACAAACCCTGAAGAGACAGGGAGATGAGAGAGGGGCCACAGGTACAGCAGGGAGATGTGGGGTGAATGTGAGAGGGAAACCGAGGCACAATCTCTGCATGCGGTCTCTAGTGAAAGATGTCAGGAGCTTACCTACACCATATCCAAGGGTCACCTTAAGGGGTTTGTGGAGTTCCCCCTTCCCGTGAGCCATGTTTGTGGTGGGAGAGCAGCCAGCAGCATCGGTACCACCAGACGACATGAGCAGATCAAAACACAAAACAACTTTTGGGAGGCTAGCTTTTTAATGCAAGCTCAAAGGGGAAGGCGATCCCTCCATTCTCTCTCCAGTCCCCTCAAGGACAAAATTTCCTACCCATACATAGCAAGGTGCAATTTTTTTTCCCCACCATCAGCAAAAATCTTTCACAGAATAAATAAATATGTTTTAATGGCTCTCCAGGGAGGCCTCTTTGCCCAGCTAACGGTGCATAAAATCACAGGAAACAGCCTGCCTAAGGTCTTTCCAGCAACTGGAGAAAAGATAAAGCTGCTGGAAATCAGGCGTAAATATACTACTGGCTCTTTTTAGACTTGGGCCTCATCCTAGGAAGTGGCTCATCCCTTTTGCCTGCAGCTGGAACAGAGGATGCTCAGCACCAGACAGGATTTGTGTTACACCTGTTCTGGGTGTTACACCAGAACAGGCCTCCCATTTGCCCTGGGCCCCTCCATCTTTCCAGGCTTTCACTGCTCTTCCCAGCTGGAACTTATATGATATACAACATATTGATTATAATTAACATATACAGTTATTTTTTTCCTAAGCCATTCATCATCCCTGATCCCTCTCTCCAAAAATCGATCCTGCCAGCAGAAGGGTGGGAGCAAGAAATTGGTCAAACAGTTGCTATTTTCTGGCTCATTCCTGTAAGCCAAGGTGAGACTGTCACTTGTGCCATCAGGACATATCCCCTCTGTGCCCTACGAGTAGCCCTGTTGGGCTGTGCCTGGTCCCAGAGCAGTAAGCGCCGAATGTGGACTAGGATTTTGATCAAGGTTTCACATTTAAAAAACCCATATATCTGTGTGGGGAAGGGCACAGGGCCACGGCAGGCACACAGTGAGATGAAGGGCCCAAGCTGGGCAGGCAGGTCATGGATAAGTGCTTGATTTTATTTTTGAACTTCTTCACTCCCAGTCCTCACAGTCTGTCCAGTTCCTCACAGGCTTTGCTCTGCCTTTAAACCTGTGTTACAGTCATTCTCCCCTCTCCTCTCATCCACCCTTACTCACACCAGTGCACCCAGTGTCAGTGAACTGAAATCCAACTCTTTCTGCACAGAGGTGGGATCCTAAAGCTGGGCTACTCCAGCAACCTCAAGGCTGCTGCTTACCGACAAGTTCGATGTCATGTCGTTCGATGTCATGTCGGCTGTCATCAGTCCCATACAGAGCAACTGGCCGGGAATCCCCGGCCTTGGCCTCCTTCCCGCAGCAGCATCTGGCGTGCCAGCAGCCGCAGGGGGACTGTCACAGGAGTTGTCCCCCAGTGTTCCCTTCCCAGGCTTTCTGGAGCAACTTAGAGGAGCTCCATGCCAATTTTGCTATGTTTAAGTAACTTTCCCAAGACCACCTAAGACACACTGCTCGGTCCAGGTGGCTGATATCCTTTTGTTGCAGGAATTTTTCCATTTTCCCGCATCTCTTCCCTTCCCACAGGGACAGGATGCCCAGATGATGAGACGCTGCATGGTATGCTTTACTCACATGAGCAGTATTGGTTCCATTTACTGTTTAGGGAAATTTTATAAACATATATAGCAGGTTTAAGGGTAGGGGTTTTTTATTTCAATTAAACACTTGCGGATAACTAAATGCCAAACTTCTTGAAAACCAGCGGTAAATCCGCAGATTTAAACCAGGTCAAGGAATCATAACTTTTTTCCTCGGAAACTTTTTTAGTTATGTAAACTAGCACAGGGTGGGAAAGGGAGTTTTGCTGAATTTCCCCAAGAGACTTCGCTGACCCACCATTACCTCTACATTGCACTGATGCAAGGCAGGGAGGATCTGCTTGCACCATCCTTTTCTACAGCTTTTTTGGATATTCTGCAGCAGAATGATTTAAGCAAATAGCAAAGTCCGTTGCAGTGGTTTAACAGATCTGACACTGCCAACCAAGTAGTGACCAAACCAACCACTGCCCTCTGCTGAACACGACCCGAAATCCCCACGGAGCTCCCAAGGGTCCAGAAAATTGTGGTTGAAATCCTGTTTTGCTGGGAAGATGGGAAAAACTCAAACTCCTCCCTATCTTAGAATGTGAATCTCTCCTTCAGGTCAGCTGCCAAAGCTGTATTTTGTGTCTTCCATGTCACATCCCCGCTACACCGTTGCATCTCTACAGTACTTTTAAGTATGCATTGCTACACAAGGCTGCTGTTTTGTGCTAACCATCAAGCATGCTTTGTATTTACATCTGGCTAGTCCACCAGCCACCTAGGTTAAGGATTTTGGCAAATGTGTAAGAAAAAGAGAATAGTTTTTCATGAGAATTATCACAGAAGCACCTCCAAATAGGCAAAAACATGGGGAATGTATTATATTTGAAGGGAATAATCCACAGAAACTGATTTCTAAGGGACCTTGTGGAGTCTCCATCACAAGAAAACAAGCCTGGGTGCCCTCCTCAAAGGCACACCAACATTCACTCATGGGCAAGAGGTGAAGTCTCTAGCCCCTGTTTCAGTGAAGGTCAGACTAGGTAATTACACACCTCCTTCAACTTCAGAATACTAATCGCTCTCTTGACTAACGCAGTTTGGGCTCAGTTTCCATCACTGGGAGAGCCCAAAGAGCCTTGAGGGTTATGGTGTGCTGGACCCCACAGAAATCCCTGGTGGGGTCTCGTGGCCCTAAGCTCCAGCCCACTGCTGGCAATGGACAGCGTAGCTTATGCACAGCCCAGGACAGTAAGGATTTCTTGTCCCCCTCAGAGCTTGCTGTACACCTGTCCCCAAATCTCAGTCACCAGTGCCCCCAGGGCAGGCCCTGCTTCAGGCCGGCCTTGGAGCTTCACCCATTCCCCTCAAGATGGCTGCAGACCATCTTGAGGTCCCTGGTGCTACCTTTAGCCGCGGATGAGCAAAAAACTGTGTCAGAGCTCACGACAAAGCGTCTTTAGAGCAGCACCTGGGAAGGGAATTGATGTTTGCCCTTGTCTGGGAGGAGGGTGGTGGCAGAGAACGGCAGGTCCTCCCCTGGGGCTCCTCAGCATCCCCCGTCAGGGCGGCAAACACGGGCTGGACCGTTGTCCCTCCTCATTCTCCTCAGCCCTTGCCCGAGCTGCGAGCTCAGATCTGATTTCTGGCTCCGCCGCCGGGGCTCACTGGGTCGAAGGTGTAACGCGGGAGCTGTGCCCGGCGGCCGCGGGGGAGGCTGAGGGGAGAGGGCAGAGGAGCCGCCGCCCGCCGTGGTCTCCCCGCTCGCCGCCGCTAGATGGCGCTCCGGGAAAGGCCGAGGGCCGCCATGGCGACCCGGCCGGCTCGGGGAGGCGGGGCCGGCAGCGGCGGTGAGGGGGCGAGCTCAGCGTCCCCTCAGTGACAGGACCCTCGGCCCTTCAGAGGCAGGACCGCCGGTCCGTCCCTTGGCGGCGGTGTTCAGACCTCATCCCCTCAGAAGTAGGACTCCCCCGCTCTGTGGCGGGACTCAGACCTCATCCCCTCAGAGGCTGGACTCCCGCTCCATACCCTCCATGACAGGGCCCAGGGCGTTGGAGCTTTTCGGGCACTGCTCCAACTGCCTGCGGCCGGGAGCATGGCCGAAGCAAGGGCATTGAGCGCCCTGGGTAAGGGGAAGACTGCTGGGACCATGGCTGTAGTAAGAGACCTGGGCTCAGCAATGGAGGGAGCCCAAAGATTGCTTCAGGCAACTCCTGCTTCCCTCAGTCCGTGAGATGAGGAAAGGGGACATGCTCCTCTCTTTCGCCCACCCCAGCACATAACATAGAATCATAGAATCATAGAATCACTAAGGTTGGAAAAGACCTCTAAGGTCATCGAGTCCAACCGTCAACCCAACACTACCATGCCCACTAAACCATGTCCCTAAGCACCTCATCTGCACGTCTTTTAAATACCTCCAGGGATGGGGACTCCACCACTTCCCTGGGCAGCCTGTTCCAAGGCCTGACCACTCTTTCAGTAAAGAATTTTTTCCTAATGTCCAATCTAAACCTCCCTTGGCACAACTTGAGGCCGTTTCCTCTCGTCCTATCACTTGTTACTTGGGAAAAGAGACCAACCCCCACCTCACTACAACCTCCCTTCAGGTGGTTGTAGAGCGCGATGAGGTCTCCCCTCAGCCTCCTCTTCTCCAGACTAAACAGTCCCAGCTCCCTCAGCCCGCTCCTCATAAGACTTGTGCTCCAGGCCCTTCCCCAGCTTCGTTGCCNGCCAAGGTTTGGCCCCATTCGCTCAGCCAGTCTGGACATTGAACTGCTCAAATGCTCCCAAAGCCAGTGGCAGCCGGGCATGTGACAAGGTCATGGCTGGGAATTGTCTTTGGATGATGCAGTGCAGGAGCAGCTCCTGTAGCTAAGCACATGGAAGGGATGTCGGCCTGCTACAGACCCTGCTTGTCTTTGGGTGGTGCTGGCATCTTTACAAGAAGGGTTCCCCCGTTCTTGCCTTGGCATAATGTTGCAGAGTGGTCCCTGGGATAGCTTTTCCCACTACAAGTCCTTCCTCTCTACACTGCAGCCCTGGTTTGGTCTAAATGACCCCTTTCTTCCTGTAGATACATGGGGAGCGAGTCATTATCTGTGTCTTGACTTGTTTGCCAGGCTGAATTCAGTGTCCTAGACACACCTGGCTAGAGCTGCTGTAATGGTCTGCAACTCATCCACCCCAGCGACAACTGCTCCAAGATCAGGCCTCCAAATGAACTGCAATTAGTATCTGGCCTGGGTGCACTGCTGGATGCAGGACTTGGAAACGCTCTGGGTTAGTCATATCACAGACAGCATGTATGGGAACTCTTCAGCTCCAGTACAAACCTGCACAGTTACACACTGCATTAGACTCTAACAGTTTCCTGTCTGAAACTGTGTTTTATTTGTCATCTTCTGGGATTGCTAGTAAACCAGAGGGGGGAAAAAAGCTATGACTTATCCCTTCCATTCTCAAACACAAAGTGCTCCTGGTTAGGCAATGCCTGGATCAGGAATTTCCTTTGGGTTACCAAGTCACTACGGAAGGAAAAGGTCCTGATGGAAATAAGTCACCACACATCAATCCTGTGAACCACTTACTTCGGAGTGCAGAACTCCAGACCAAACCACCATGGTCTCCTTATGCATTTTCCCCAGGCATTAGCTGCATGTCTGAAAGAGTCCCCAGGAAGCCCTGTTCAGAGCCTTGCTCGACCACCGCCCTCCGTGTGCACCACAAAACACAGTACAGTATCCCAAGCAGTTCGTGGTCAAAGAGAGACTTGAAATACAAAGGACTTAAAAGCCTCCAAGGACAATGTGCCATTGCAAAAAGGCAGGAGACAGCAAGTGTGTTGCCAAGGTCATGGGTCCATGCCTAATGATGTCACCCACCCTCTGCATTACAGAGAAGGAAGGACCCAGCCCAGTTCCTCTCTGACGTTAGGTCTGACTCTGGGATAAATTTTGGGTGTGTGGATGAGATGGGCACTCAAAACATTTCTTTCTCCTTCTGAAAGCACAAGTGGAGTGCTTGTACCCCCCACCCCACCCCAAGCCGATTTTTACTTCAGCCAGTCCAGTGCTAACAGGGAAGGGAGAGAAAAAAGCCTCCAGAACAAATCAAACCCAAAGCCAAGTTCTGCATCAAGGAGGAAAGGTTTCCTTCCTCCTGGCAGAAACCCTGAAACATCGGAATAATTCAACACAGTCAAAGCTGCATGTAACAAACTGAGAACAGTAATGACCATCCCCTTCCAATTCCCTCTTGAGGATATCAACAAATCCCACACCCTCATCCAGGCACTCTTCAGCTCTGCCTACGGGATGGCACCTCTCCTGTGCAGTCCTTTCCTCAACTGTACCTGTTGCACACTGAAACAGGTTTAATGCCTTTCTTTGGAAAGTTTTCTTAAAATGTCTCTGAGGCTTAGAAATATTATTCTCTTTCCCAAGCTGAAGATGCCCATGTCAAATTGATTCCCATTTGATCCTCCATTAGTATTATCTTTTAACATAAATATCTCTTTTGCCCCAACACATTTAACATAAATACTTCTTTTGCCCCCGAACTTCTTTTGCTTTGCTTACAAAAAGCATCTTTCAGCCTTGGTTGACTAAGTGATCCATATGCTTCTCTCACAAAATACATCCCCCCTTTCCCTGATCATCCAGAGGACAGTCTGAACTCCCTAAGACTGTGTGCAACACTCTGGGAACCGGCTTGTAACACTCAATGCTTAATTCCTACTTGGTTTCACTTAGGCAGAGAAACTTTCATGGCTCAAAGTGCAGCAAGGGACCCAATATTTCTATTATCTCCCTTCTATCCCTGATTGCACATACCTCTCTCTGTGACACATAGCCTGCTGCAAGGCCATGAGGCATCCATATGCTGGGAACATTTTTTGACGTTCCTTTCCTAATCCATTTGAACCCTAACAATTTGACAGGTCAGGCAGACCTAACAGGTTTTGCTACCAGCTGGCAGAGCAAAACAGAATAGCTCATCCCGCTTTAAGTAGGACCCAAAGGACTCGGAAGCCATCACAGCCTCCAGCCCTGTGAAATGCACAATTCAGTGGGCCGGTCAGGGAGACAATCACCAGTAATCCTGGAGCCTTCCCTCTAATTCACACTCACGGGGACAGGGCACGTAACCTGCCTGTGACTCATCCCATTCTCGGCAAACTGCCACAAAGGAAGAACATTCAAAATGGCCCACGATGACTCTCTGCTGCTTCGCTCCAAATAAAACAGGAGAAGGAGCGGCAGCTGCAGAGCCTGTTTCAAAACAGAGCCACAATGAAACGGTGACACAGCAATTCACACAAGCCCAAAACAGAGCAAGGCTCTGACATAAGCAGCCTCTTTTACAACACAACCTACAGAGGTGGGGAGCTCACCTGGCTGGTGATTTGATCTGTTTCTGAGTGACAAGTCAATACAGAAAAATGTGGTGATGCATCACAGTCAGAAATAGTTGTGCGCAGCAGCCAGGCAACCCCAGAAACTGCCATCTTTCCCCTTTCCCTTTTCAGCAAAGCAGTGTGGTATCCCAGGGCTCATTGGTATTTCAGAGGCAGGGGAGTCTCCAGCCTTGCAGATGAAATGTAGACTCCATGGAGGAAGCGCAGTGAGTGGCTACATCTGGCTAAACATCCATATGGAGAAATGATACCACCTTGGCACTGTTGTCCATCAGGGCTCTGGGGCCCCTTGTACCCTCTACCCTAAAACATTACGCTACCCTTATAGATCTTTTGGTTTTCTCAGTCTAGTGACACATTCTTGCTTAGACCACATTAAACCTCTGTGTTGACACTGCAAGAATTAAAGCCACTTTATTTATACGTAGCTTCATTCACTGTGACCTGGTTTAATCAGCACACTTTAAATTCACCCCTTTGGGTAGTCCAGTTTAACTTGCAAAGATGTCTCTGCAGAGATGAGCTCCCCCATAATTGCTCCATGCTACTCCTTTGTTACACATCACAGGCTTCTCTGCGCTTTAGTTTAGTCTGGTTTTGGAAGTGGAAGCTCTGAAAACCTCAGCAGGAAGGATTAACCTAGCTACTATTTGTAGGGTGCTAGCTACATCCTAGCTGGAGATGATTTCAACATAAGCGTTGGCTGTATCTACTCTCCCCTGCATTTGCTAACACAGGATCTACCTAATCCTCTTCCCAGTCATGCCCATCTGGTGAGCTGAGCCTAACCCTTTAGATCTGAGTTGATACCAAAGCCATAGCATGGGAGGGCAGAGAGACATGCGGAGCAGGACAAATGCAGCTGCACCCATCTAGGGAGAGGAGCTGGCACAAGCTGGCAGCAGCAGAATGAATGGGACAGGAGTGTTAGGTAGACAGGATGACCCCCTGAGGCTATGGGTCTGTTGGCAAGTCTCAGGCCACGGCAGTTGAAAAGAGGAGAGTTCTAACAGCTCAGACAGCAATAGTGTAGGACATCCTAGCTTCATTCAAAACTCAGCCTATCATTTGTACACACAAAAATGGGGTGGGAGAGGGTCCTCCTTCGCTCCCAGAGGAGAAAACACCCAAGTCAACCTCATCAGCAGAGGATGACCCCAGCCAAAGACAAGGAAGAAAAAAAGGCACTAGTGGCTTTTGTGAAGAGGCTCAGCTGCATCCCAAATAATCTTGCTTGCTGACAGTACAGGAGGCAGCAAAGCTTGGCTTTGTTGCATGTAGATCACTACCAAAACAGAGAACGTGATGAATGTCTTCAGGAGGACTATCAAGCATGTGAAAGGAAGCTCCAGTAAGATGAAAGGAGCTACTGTATTTTTTAAGTGTAAATTATGCCTCTGCTTGTACATGTAGATCAGATTTCCCATGGATTGGAAACTTTGCATTCTCAGAAACGTCCAAGCTGATCTGTATCTCCATAAAAGCCAGTCTTCATTAAACCAAGCAAGTGCTTCATCATTTGAAGGAAGCCTTTGTACACTTAAGACACTAACTTCTCTAAAATCCCCCCAGCTGGGGCAATTTGCTTGGAGAGTTCACCCTTCTGCTGCAGTACAGGCAGCCACTGTCTCAGCTGACATTCTGGTTCCGGGAGAAGGTTCAAGTCTGCCCAAGGTTATAACCAATACATGAAATTAGCAGTGGCTTCATCTCAGTTAACCTCAAATTGCCTATGTCTACACAGACACGCCTTGAAGCAATTGAACTTGAGCTTTCCCTTGGCACTGGATCAAGCACCATGAATTTGCATTTGAGTTTTAGCTCATACAGCACATAAAATTTATCCGGACAACAAGGTTATATGAGCATTTATGATCAGCTTCCCTTCCTTCTTCCTATTTCCACAGCAAATTGCTGAGGAGTGTTTCTGACAGCCTTTTAAAGCACAAATGGTCAAAATATATAGGTACAGTATTTATAGACTACTATGGCTATAGGAATAAAAATAAGAGTCTGCTACTTTGCTGCAAAGCTCAGATTCAGTCTACCTTAAATCATGCTGTTTGCAAGCCCCTCCATGCACAGCACAAGACCTATCTGTGCACAGAGATTTTATTCACATGTGACACATGGTCACTATAGGAGAAAAGTTACAATACTTGCTAATTATCCCCTTCACCCTAACCATTCTCAGCATTTTGAGACACAGAGGTCACCAGGGCTGTGTTCCTGGCTCTAGTTTCACCCACTGAGTCCCATTGCCTTCCCCGCTGGGAGAAACAGGCAGATGGAAAAATCAGTGGTGCTCTGGAGAACCTGGGAGTTTGGCTCATTGCAACCGGGTGCTGGGCAGGAGCTGGAGATGCAGTTTGTTTATACAAACTTTGCTCCTGGGATTGTCCCACATTGCACCATGATGTTGAGGAGAGCCTGATGACCCATGTGGATTGCTATATCAAATCTCAAACAGTGAGGTTTTCAAAGATCTTCAGTTTTGTGCGGATCAACACAAGCCATTTTAAGGTACTTTTTGGTGCTTGAGAGTGAGTTAGGCTCTATGGGGAGCATAGCCATTGTATCAGGAGGTGCAAACCCCACTCTACGTTGCACAGCCTGACCTAGCAGCAGGTCCACAGAGACAGCTAAGACTAACCAAAGCACAGAATAATTCTTGCTCTATGCTGCGAAGGATGGAGGTCTGCTAAAGGTCACTAGATCACTAGAGTTTGCTCTGTGAACTCTGCCCTCATTAAAGCAAAATGAGGTCTCTTCTAAGTGCTGAAGACCATGGTGCTGAAGACCATGAATTAAATCTTTGCCATTGTTGTCACTCTGGCTGTTACCAGTGTGCATTAGGAGCACCCCTTCTCCGGGGAAATGGGGAATGGAGTGAGAACTTATCCAGCAGATCATCCATCCTTGTACTCATTACTTGACTATGATGAGGCCTTTTACGTTCCACAGGCCATGAACCATCCTATTATCATGAGCCATAAAGCAGCTTGATCCAGCATCACAAACACTGGCCTGACAGTGTTTCTGGCATTGGATGCATTGGGGAGGGCAGATCATGCAAAAAAATTAATTAATGGTTAATGTTCAGGGCTTTTTTTGTGTAAATATCAATGTCTTTATTCTTTATTCTTTATTCTTTATTCTTTATTCTTTATTCTTTATTCTTTATTCTTGCAAAACATAGCTATGGGTGTATCATGGCCAAATGTCTTCCACAGTGCCCTAAAACTGACAGCAATACTTTGCTGAGATGTGCAGATGTGCACATTTAAGAAAACACACAGAGAAAATCACAGAACCGTAATGCAGCCAGGGACAGACATGTGCCCTGTGCCTTCCCATATCTCCAGGACTTTGCTTTGTCGTTCTACACAACACGCTGTGCTTCACCCCATGAAGCTCTGCAGAAGGACAGCCTTGCTATCACTAGTCATGTGTTACAAAACTTCAAAAAGTGACAAGGCTCCTTGGGATCTGGCTAGAGGAATTCAGAGACAGGCCAAAAGTGGAAGGTTGTTTACATGGGGAACAAGTTCTGCTGAGAGATACTAGCCTTCATTCTCTTCTTTTGGGGATAACACCCACTGTGCAAATTTGACTAGTCCATAAAAGTAACACAAACTGAACGATGGCTGGAGGAGGTGGCAGAAATCTGGCTAGGAGGAGGGCAGAGGCTGAGCTGTAGCAGATGTCTGCTCAGACACCAGCCAGACAAAATCCTCTTTTGTCTCTCCCCTTACAAAACAGCAGTCAGATCCACCTCAAGATCTTGTGATGTTTGTGAAATACTGTGGGGTCTTGGCAAAAGACACAGTGAGATGCCTGGGATTTGCTTACCTGGTCCACGCATCTGGTAGTTGAACTGCATTTCTCAGGTCAAAAGGAGAGGCTAGGGTGTTTCGATTTTTTTCAAGCGCACAAGGCCTGAAATCCCCAGTTCCCTTCATCATTTCTGTTTCTTTAGCACTGCGGAAAAATCTTCCTCTGTGCTGATTCTTATTTCCATCTGCAAGTCTTGACTTTTGGATGTGCTGTGCTGTGCTGTGCTGTGCTGTGCTGTGCTGTGCTGTGCTGTGCTGTGCTGTGAATCAGGTACTGTCAAGGAATAACAATCTGTCCCATTAAAACAAGAATGGGTCCCTTGTTTTTAAAACAAGACTCATTGCTATTGATACATTTGACAATAATGATATTACTGCCTGCTGGTCCCATCCCCCTTTAATTTGTCCCCTTTCCCACTGTCCTTCTGGACACACAGACACTTGCAGATTATAATGCTGCTTTCCCATCTTCTGATAAATCCTCCTGCAGACAGTTAGCTACTGATACATATCATTGCAAGGTATGTTTTCTGCCTTTTTCTTTTCAAACCATTATCACCTGGAACAATTTCTACATCCATCACTGCTGTTAAATTTCAGACCATCTTCTTCAGCTGTCTCTAGAGACCAGAGACTGCCACCAACCCAAGCCTGTTCCTTTAGCCTGCTGTACAGCCCCACAGCCAGTGGCAGTCCCTGTTGTTTCAAAGATGATTCCACAGCAGGGACAAAACAGGAGGATGGAAGAAAAGGACACACTCGTAGAAACTTCCAGAGACTCCTTTCTCTAACCTTCCCAGACCACAGCACTTACGACCAGCATAAGAGTCAGGCAGAGACATCTGGAAGACAACTGTGTCTTCAAGCCCTTCAGAAGCCCTTTGCAACATCTCCACCTGGCCGAGCTCTCCCATCGCACCTTGGCTGGGCTATTCGGCACAGAGAAAATGCAGGGTCTGTGCTGTTACTCATGTAGGCTACTTGTTTTACCCCTACAAAACCAGCGTGATCATATCAGCTGAAATAATATCTGTAGGGTTTAAATCCCTGGTGCTACACCTCATGGAAACTCTGGGCCAGACTCTGACATGGTATAAATGGGTATAGCACCACCAAAGTTGTTTAAGCTGCTGTAAATCAGGAAGGATCTGGATCCTTTGCCTCTGGTGCATCCCTGCATGTGTTGAGACTTAATAAGCAATAGCTAAGAATAACATCTAGTCTCCCAGCCTGAATGCTGTGCAGAATATCAAAGTATTTCACCAGTAGTGCAATAACATGACTTTCTCTGTCCTTCACAATCATAAAAATGTCCTCACCTCCCACATCCAGGGAAACAGTGAAGTCACTTATCCCCTAAATTATACTGAAGTCAACAGAAGCAGCAGAGTCCTTGTTTTACCTGACGTTCCACTTGAAAAGGAGCAACATGAGAGCCTCTGTCATGGCAACTGCTCGTCCCTAGCAGATGAGCTGTCTCCAGGCCTCTCCAATTACATCTTTGCTGTTATAATTCACATCCTGCACTTATTAGTGATAAGGTCAATGGGAGCAAATACAATGGGAGCTGCTGAAAACTCTGTTGTTGCACATGCTCCCAATGATACTCACAGTGCTACAGAAACAAAAAATAACTTCCTGGACTCCCAGAGTGGCTTGGAAAATATTTCCCTGTATTTTCTGGGTTATGGATAACTTCCCTTCTTTAGATTTATAGTGGCTATTTTTCCAGGAGAGCTGAACACATTGGGGACATGTGCCGTTTTCCTCTGCGCTCTGCAGAAGTGCTCTCACCCTGGAGATCTCCATACCCTCCTTACAAGGGCAGAAAATCACTCTCCCTCACTTTCTCTGACTCCTACTTATGCATACACAGCTTTAACTCAGTATTTCTCCCTTTCTTTCTGTTTTCCAACATACTCAGCCTTATCTTCTTACTATAGGGCTCCTAATACTTGTATGAGAGCTCTCAGTGCATGCCCATAGCAGACAGCAGCAACATTGCTTGTGTCCTTTGTTGTTTCTCTAAATGAAATACACATAACCCCTGAAAGTCCCAGAGGCTCTTTCCTACTTGTTTTTAGGGCAAGCGAAGGAAAAAGTGCTCCAGGAGCTCCATTTCTTCCCGAAGAACAACCACATCTGCAACTGCTAAACAGCATGACAGCAACGGACCAGGAAAATTACATCTGCTCTAGCGATCTAGATTTTTTTGCTTTTTCCTACCACTTTTCCTATTTCTTCCCATGCTGTCTTTCACTGCCTTCGCCTGGCTCTGAATGGTGAATGCAGAGACTGTCTCTCTGCACTAGCAGGGTCTGCTCTGCTTAAAAGCTCGTGAATTATCTTTGATGTTCTGCAAAAACAATTTTTTTTGACACACAGTATTAAACTGCAGAACTGCCATGAGTGTCACAGGAGATATGAATGGATATGAGAATCCACCCAGGTCAAGAGTGAGCAAGAAGCATATACAGTGACCTTTGTGAAGGTCAAGTCCTGCAGATAAGCCAACATATCATAAAAGCCATTAGCACAAATTGTTTTTCTAGCGAGAATCCCAGTACCTTTCCCCCTGTGCATTTGAAAATACAACTCATACACATAAGGGGTGAACCTAGAACCGCTGTTGCAGTGACACCTGGAGACCTCAGAAGCCAGCAAGGCCCTGTTGTGCTGTCATATGGAGACACATGGTAAGTGCCTGACCTCAAGTAGAATAAACAGTCAGGGCAGAGAGGCAGAGTAGCGACAGGCAAAGTGTTCCCCTGTTGGGCAGGGGAAAAAGAATTCAAAGCCCTTTCACGATAAATTTATGATTGCAATGGCCACAGAGAGGGATTCCTTTGCTGGGACTGATTGGTCTGGCTGAACCCAGACTCCCAAAAAAGCACATGAACTTCTGTGTTTTTAAGTATGCTAAAGGCTTTGACTTTCCCCGATCCAGCTGCAAAAAACACCAGTTTTCTTGACAGCTACAACTGTGGTAATGATTCATTGTCAGAGCAAACATCTGTGTCTCATCTAACATATGGTGCAGCACAAAAAGGGACCAAGTTATTCTGTAAAGAAACCAACAATGACCTGCCGATCAGGCCAAGAGGAGGAAGGCTTCAAGCTGGTTTGCACTGCTCTACAGTCTCTAGAGTACTATTAAAATGTACAAGGATATGCAAGACCTGGAACGGGGATCACAAGCCCTTTTGTGACCTCATATGTTGCATCCAGGTTAGAGATACGGAGCACAACTTGTGAGCAGCCAGCTGCTTGGGAAGCAAGCCTGGATTCAGTAGGAAGGATTAAATCCTGCAGGGCAGGAGTAGGATCTCCTCTGAAAGGCAAAAGTCCCAACAATCACTGTACCGAGACTGCAAGGAGTCCAGGAAGCTCTGCACACCTAATTCTGGCAGCAAGAAGGGCTTCTACTTTCAACCAACCAGTAGAAATAGCAGCGACACATGTTGGATGTGTGCAGAGTGGTGTGTTTGCTCTCTCAGATGGAGAAAGCAGGATGAGCAGGCAGAGTAACCGTAGCCCACTGAGGTCCTACTCCATGTCCTTAGAACTAAGTGATGCCGTGGGTCACACTGGGAAGGACTGCCTTCAGAAAGCCACTGGTGGTAGTGGGGACTCCATCTACCCTGGGACATGGTTTGAACAACTGCACCATGGGGTGCAATTCAGAAGGACCCAGTACACAATCCAAATGTCCTGTGCTGGCCATGAACCCCCAGCCTCCAACACGGCTCCAGTCATACCAGCTTTGGGGGTGAGCCTGGAAACTGAATTCAGCTATGGCCCAGCTAACTGCAAAATGCCATGCTGGGGAACAGTTGAGTCATTTTGGAGTCTGAGAGCCTGGATATCATGCTAAACATGGTTATTTAGCCTTTGGGTACCTCTGGTCAGGGCCCTGGCTTTGCAGCAGGCAAGGAGGCCAGCTGGCTTCAGGTCACCAATGTCACCAGAGTCAATGACTGGCATCTGTTGGGAAAACTGAGCCCAGAAGCATCCTGCTGCATTGTCACCAGTATGTTACCTCCGAGGTCATGTCTAGCCCAACCTCCTACTCAAAGCAAGGTCTGCTATGGGAATCAGACCAGGTTCTTCAGGGTTTTACACAGCCTGGTCTTGAAAACATCAAAGGACAGAGACCACACAACCTTGCCCAGTCCTGTCCATTCAGGCAAAGAGCTGATCTGGGCATCCCACTGAGCAGACTCCCACCTCCTTTCCACCATCAGCCCAGGTAATGAAGCCATGGGTAGCTCTACTCTTGAACATGGGGCCTACACATCCACTGGATCTGAGCCTGTAACACCTCCAGGACCAAGGAAGGCTGACACATCCCTGTGTACATGGGAAAAGCTCTAGAGACATCAAACATGCTAAAATGCTAAAATGCTAAAAATCCAATGTTGAACTTGCTAAAAGAGTTGAGAGTTGTACTTGCTGCCTCTGCTCATTGCCAGCCTGGCCCCTGCCTTTCCAAGAACTCTAATACCCTGCTTGGCTCCCTGCTTTTACTAGCAGAGGAGCTACCTGCTCTTTGAGTCAGCCAGAGCCAAAACACTGCAGATGAAATGAGAACTGCCATCCCAAAGGATGTCATCTCTTGGTGGCTTGGCCTCATGAGGGAAGGATAATGCAGGAGCAGAAACTCCTGCTTCAAAAGGTGCCTCCACACTGGCAGCAGAAGGATATTGGTGGCAGTGAATTGCCACAGCCTTCAAAGGGACCTGGGAACGTGCCTCGGATACTGCTGCTGAGAAAAGACAGCCTGGACTAAAGGGGACACCACTTTCTGGTTGCAATGTTGGAGTCTGTGTGGGGATGGATACTTTTGCTTCCACACACGGGTGTCACGTGGAAGGCTTGCATCCTTCACTTGCAGGTGAACATGGATACACACAGTCAAAACATAGCCAAGAGTCTCCCTCAGGCAGTTTGATGGACACTGAGGGTGAAAGGAACATCTTTCCAATGAACGGCATGATGTTTGCTTCTACAGCACTAGCAAAGCCCAATTTATGGGGGGTGCTCTAAGTGAAAAAAGCAGAAAGCTCCCCAGAGTGCTTTGGGTTGGGGTTTGGAGATTGGATTGGGTTTGGCATTGAGACTCACGGCCCCAGTAAACCTAAGGACTTCCAAAAACCTAGCAGAGCATCACAACCTCAACTCCCAGCTGCTGCTGCTGAAAACCTTGCTTTGGAGTCTTCAGTCTGGGATGGCCAAACACGTGGCCACATGTAATGAAAGTGTATTCTTAAAGTGGGAAAATCATAGTATCATAGAATAGCTTGGCTTCCCCCTTTAAAGGGACCTTTAAAGGTCATTTAGTCCAACCCCCCTGTCATAGCCAGGGACATCTTCAACAAGATCAGGTTGCTCAGATTCCCGTCCAACCTGACCTTGAATGTTTCCAGGGATGGGGCATCTACCACCTCTCTGGGCAACCTGCTCCAGTGTTTCACCACCCTCACTGTAAAAAATTTCTTCCTTAGATCTAGTCTGAATCTTTTAGTTTAAAACCATTCCCCCTTGTCCTGTCACAACAGGCCCTGCTAAAAAGTCTGTCCCCATCTTTCTTATAAGCCCCCTTTAAGTATTGAAGGGCCGCAATAAGGTCTCCCTGGAGCCTTCTCTTCTCCAGGCTGAATAACCCCAACTCTCTCAGCCTTTCTTCATAGGAGAGGTGTTCCACGCCCCTGACCATTTATGTGGCCCTCCTCTGGACCCGCTCCAACAGGTCCATGTCTTTCTTGTGCTGAGGGCTCCAGAGCTGGACGCAGCACTTCAGGTGGGGTCTCACCAGAGCAGAGTAGAGGGGCAGAATCACCTCCCTCCACCTGCTGGCCATGCTTCCTTTGATGCAGCCCAGGATACAGTTGGCCTTCTGGGCTGCGAGCGCACATTGTCAGCTCATGTCCAGCTTTTCATCCACAAGTACCCCCAAGTCTTTCTCGGCAGGGCTGCTCTCAATCCCTTCATGCCCCAGCCTGTATTGATACCAGGGGTTGCCCTGACCCAGGTGCAGGACCTTGCACTTGGCCTTNGTTCCTTAGATGGTCTTGAACCTGATCTTCTCCTACAGTGGGCAGCTCTTCATTCTCCCAGTCCCTGCCTTTGCCTTCTGTGGCTTGGATGGTGATGCTTCAGCACTTGCCCATGAAGACTGAGGCAAAAAAGTCACTGAGTACCTCAGTCTTCTCCATATCCCCAGTAACGAGGTCTCCCGTTTCATTCTGGGGAGGGCCCAGTCTTCCTTTTATCCCCAACGTACCTATAGAAGCTTTTCTTGTTGCCCTTAACGTCCCTGGCCAGATTTAATTCTATCAGGGCTTTAGCTTTCCTAACCTGATCCCTGGCTGCTCAGACAATTTCTCTGTATTCCTCCCAGGCTACCCGTCCTTGCTTCCACCCTCTGTAGGCTTCCTTTTTGTGTTTGAGTGTGTCCAGAAGCTCCTTGTTCATCCATGTAGGCCTCCTGGCCTGACTTCCTCTTTGTTGGGATGCGTCGCTCCTGAGCTTGGAGGAGGTAACCCTTGAATATTAACCAGCTTTCTTGGGGCCCTCTTCCCTCCAGGGCTTTGTCCCATGGCACTCTACCAACCAGATCCCTGAAGAGGCCAAAGTCTGCTCTCCTGAAGTCCAGGGTAGTGAGCTTGCTATGGGCCCTCCTCGGTGCCCTAAGGATCTTGAACTCCACCATTTCATGATCACTGCAACCAAGGCTGTCCTTGAGCTTCACATTCCCCACCAGCCCCTCTGTGTTGGTGAGAACAAGGTCCAGCATAGCACTTCTCCTTGTTGGCTCTTCTATCACTTGGAGGAGGAAGTTATCATTGACGCATTCCAGGAACCTCCTGGATTGCTTATGCCCTGCCATGTTGTCCCTCCAACAGATATCAGCATGGCTGAAGTCCCCCAAAATGACCCAAACATCTCAGATATCACTGCAAAATCCTTCTTTCAGTTTCAGATCCATTGAGGAGGGGAACAGTTCAGAAGAGTTATTCTTTCATCTAAATCAAATTTGGGTATTTGGTGGGTCGAATGCTCCCCTGACATCAAAACCAAGGTAAAAGACCTTGAACAAAAATCAGGGACATGGAGAAATCTCCTTCCCTCCTTCCTTCCCTCCCAGGCAGACACACAACCACTGCCCAAAGTCTCAGGCAGTCGTCTTGGACCCTGCACCACTGTCTCTCCCAACACACACCTTCTCACCTGCATCACTACAAACTTACACCCTTTGCCTCCTTAAGTCCAACCCCATCTGCTGTCTGGGCCAGACCCATAACAGGACACATTGTCTATGGCCACTTCTTGCCCCCACNGGTGATGCTTCAGCACTTGCCCATGAAGACTGAGGCAAAAAAGTCACTGAGTACCTCAGTCTTCTCCATATCCCCAGTAACGAGGTCTCCCGTTTCATTCTGGGGAGGGCCCAGTCTTCCTTTTATCCCCAACGTACCTATAGAAGCTTTTCTTGTTGCCCTTAACGTCCCTGGCCAGATTTAATTCTATCAGGGCTTTAGCTTTCCTAACCTGATCCCTGGCTGCTCAGACAATTTCTCTGTATTCCTCCCAGGCTACCCGTCCTTGCTTCCACCCTCTGTAGGCTTCCTTTTTGTGTTTGAGTGTGTCCAGAAGCTCCTTGTTCATCCATGTAGGCCTCCTGGCCTGACTTCCTCTTTGTTGGGATGCGTCGCTCCTGAGCTTGGAGGAGGTAACCCTTGAATATTAACCAGCTTTCTTGGGGCCCTCTTCCCTCCAGGGCTTTGTCCCATGGCACTCTACCAACCAGATCCCTGAAGAGGCCAAAGTCTGCTCTCCTGAAGTCCAGGGTAGTGAGCTTGCTATGGGCCCTCCTCGGTGCCCTAAGGATCTTGAACTCCACCATTTCATGGTCACTGCAACCAAGGCTGTCCTTGAGCTTCACATTCCCCACCAGCCCCTCCGTGTTGGTGAGAACAAGGTGCAGCATAGCACTTCTCCTTGTTGGCTCTTCTATCACTTGGAGGAGGAAGTTATCATTGACGCATTCCAGGAACCTCCTGGATTGCTTATGCCCTGCCATGTTGTCCCTCCAACAGATATCAGCATGGCTGAAGTCCCCCAAAATGACCCAAACATCTCAGATATCACTGCAAAATCCTTCTTTCAGTTTCAGATCCATTGAGGAGGGGAACAGTTCAGAAGAGTTATTCTTTCATCTAAATCAAATTTGGGTATTTGGTGGGTCGAATGCTCCCCTGACATCAAAACCAAGGTAAAAGACCTTGAACAAAAATCAGGGACATGGAGAAATCTCCTTCCCTCCTTCCTTCCCTCCCAGGCAGACACACAACCACTGCCCAAAGTCTCAGGCAGTCGTCTTGGACCCTGCACCACTGTCTCTCCCAACACACACCTTCTCACCTGCATCACTACAAACTTACACCCTTTGCCTCCTTAAGTCCAACCCCATCTGCTGTCTGGGCCAGACCCATAACAGGACACATTGTCTATGGCCACTTCTTGCCCCCACATGTTGCCCACCAATACCGAGATGCAGCTGACTTCACACCAAACTCCTCCTGTGGTCTTGTCCTCCATCCCAAGCTAGATCCTCTCCAAGCCTATGGCCTCCTACCTTCTTCTCCTTTCTGCCCACCTCAAACCAAGACCCCAATGCTTAGCCTCTGCTTTCCAATTCCTTGACCCTGTTCTCCCTAATTCCTCCTCAAGAGGAGACTTCCCTGCATCCATCCCATAAACCTCACCAGCCTCCTTTTTCTCTTCCATGCCTTCTACATCATCCACGGCCCAAACCATGGGTGTTTTAGAGCCAGCCCACCCCAGTGTAGGGAACCGTTTGGTTTACTCCTGCTCTCTTATGGGATCAGATGTGACAGCAATGAACACAGCAGAAAAGCTCTCACTAGAGGCAATATACAGAGACTGGACTTCAGATCTAATGACTGGGAACCATGTCAAGTGTTAATCATTCTTCTTTGTTGTTCTTTATCCAAGTTGAAGCTAAATCTTAATCTCCTTAATCCCAGTATTTCCATGTGAAAGGTCTCTGGGCAATGTGGGAGATAAACTCATTTATTTCTCTTAGAAGTTATGTCAAGGAGCACGAAGGGAAGATCCGCATAGGCAGGAATTTTTAGCTACAGTCCCCCAGGGTGCAAGCACCGTGTTCTTTTTTCAAACCTGATTAATTCTGCATCAGTTGGGGACATTATAGACACCATTTTCCTGAAGTCTACAGTGTATTCCCTGGGCCACAGCTGCTGCTTCTGCCACTTCTTGCTATTTGTGGAGTGATTGCTTCTGACAAATAGCAATGGGAGAGATTTCAGGAATGACTCAGAGGCAAAGGCAATTTCACATCCAATTTTACATCCAAGGACAGCTTTTCACTGGTTACAGACATATGAATGAATGAGGCTTATTCCTGTCCCAACACCCTCTTGGGATCTTGTTGAATGTCACATCTTAAGCTATGGGCAGTCCATCACCCTTCAGCTTTTCTCTGCTCCAGGCAAAAGGGACAATGACTGTCAAGTCCTCAGCACATTTCTTGGGTTTCTGCCAGGCTGGTGACAGTGTGCTGGGTTTGGATGTACCCTTTTTTCCCCCTGGAGAAACTGCCAGTGATGGGTGTCTCCATCCTGTCCTACCTTTGTGAGTCACCAGGATTTACTTACTGGCTTTTGTCTCCCAGCCTGGATGCCCTGAGACAGTGCACATAGATGTGCTGGGATATTGCTGATTTGCTCATCTAGGCGCCGTTTACACCTGCCATTTGTGCAACCCTTCTGGTGTTTGTCCCTCTTGGTGCTTCTACACCAATCTTCATTCTTCATTCTTGCCAATGTGTCAACATTTCCATTGTAACTCCCAACGCACGCAAAATCCCTTCTCCCGCTGACAGCGTAACACCACCTTCACAATGGGGAAAGATGTTGCCACACAGGAATCTGCACACACAGACCGCAGCTGAACCAAACTGGTCTGAACCTTGTCCCTTGTCCTTTCAGGCCCACAGAAAGCAAATCTGGCAGCAACACACACTTGTGCCTCTCAGCAACCAACTAAAATGTGCAAAAAGACAGGAGAATGGCATTGCCCGGAAACAGTGCTATTCAGCTATCTGGATAGGGGAAGATTTGCTTGATGGTAGCTTAGAAAGGCATGTCCATATATGCTCAGCAGCAAAGTAGATCTGGGACATTTCAAGCACAGTCCCAAGCTCCTGTGGGAAATATTGCAGGATCAGCAAATTCAGGCTATTGCTCTTCAAACCTCTTCGCTCAAAACAGCTGTAAAGTTTTAGCCACTATGTTGTAATCACCCAAGCAACATACCCTGAGCCAGGGTTATATGTTCACACCAAGCTGTCCTAGGGGATCATTTCTCTTTGCTGATAGTGCATTGGTGTGAATTTATATCAGGAAGGGCTAAGATAACAACAACCCTCCCTTCCTCCCCTCTAGCACCATTCAGCAGAGCACAAGCTCTCTCTGTCTCATCCTGGGGAGGTCTGTAACATGCTGTCTCCTCCTGTCAGCTCTGCAGCCACATGCAGCCCTGGCGTGGTACTACCTCTTCCACTCCTGAAAAGCCCAACTAGCCTATATTCCCTTTGGAATCAAGTTGCTGTGCTTTATCACCAGAGATAGATGTTGGCCTCCTGTGTACCACCTCGGAGGAGACAGCACGTCCACCAGTTTCACAGCACGTGGCACTGCTGGTGCAACCTGCCAAGGTCAGCATGTGCAGCAGGGACATGGTAAGAGCATCCTCAGGCTGGAGTGACAAATTAGGGATAGCAAGCAGCCAACATGGCAATAATGAGTGCTCAAGCACCATCAGGGTAATCAGAATTGAGACTGTTCCCCTTCACATCTAGTCCTTCCTGGAGCGCTAGCCAAAGCCCATTCAGGAAATAAAGCAGCAAGCGGCAGATGTCAGCAGAGTAGCTTGCAAGCTACAACGTTGCCGAGTTTCTGATACAATCCCAGAGCTGGCATAATCCTCAAACAATTAAAAATGGATCTTGAGTGCCCAGTTTCCAAAGCACCCAGGATATTAATTACTGGTGACAGAACATCAAGCAGGGTGGTATATACCAACAGTAGTGACTTCCCTGCACCTGCAGAACCCACCTACTAATGGACACCTAGAGACCCCTTGTCCTCCACTGTGGGTAAAGGTGCCCCTATTACCACGTCCCTGCTAGCTCTCCACCTCTGTCTCTGCTTCTGCAAAGCAAGCCACATCATCCATACTGCATACTATGGGAACACAGAGACCTGGGCCAGACTGCGCCTGCCATCTCAGAAAACCATGTGGACAGGAGCTGCTGTTGCTCCCAGGTTTTAGTTTTCAGAATCTGGCTTTGTTCTACATCGCAACAATATTCCAAAAGTTTTTGGGTTTGTTTTTTTTTCCATAGAAGAAAATTATGTGACAGGTGATATAGAGGAGGATGGAAGGGGAATTTCTTTTTCTTAACTGGGGTTCAGTTTTGATGTGCTCATTTTGTGTTAGAACACTACTATTTCACAAGTTGGAAACAGTCTTCTCAAAACACAGATTCAAAAAATATCTTTCAGAAATACTAAAACTCAGCTTTTCTCTATCATTAGAAAGTGGACAAAATCCTCCCAGCTCCAGGAACACCCCACTTTGCAGTGGAGGCGCATTGACCTCCCAGGGGAACATCCTCCTACATGTACATCTATCGCTGCGTGATCAGGATGATTTGTGGCTACAGGCAGTGATGCACACAAAGGTGTCATCCAAACACAGAGTTGGAAATTCAGGTGGGAAACCTTCAGGGTCAACATGACAGGTGCCACCCTTGCAGTTTTGAGCAGCGTCCCTCCGATGTACTGCCAGAAGCCAACCCTTGACCACCACCAGCTCCTTTGCACTCCAAATATTCCTTATATTCCTGCTACAATTCCCAACCCTGGAAATCACACATTTGTGCATCCACTTCTAGAATTTGCCCATTCTGCGATTTTTTTTCTCCTCTCAGGAACAGCCTTGAGTACCTTCACAAACAGATGTGCAGGAGGTCACCCCTACCTCTTTTTCTATGGTCTGACTCAGGCTGAGCCTTTTCTTTGTGGCCTTTTGAAAGTAACGTGTCTCACAATGCCAAACCACTGCCCTCCAATTTCAGGAGGACTAATAGCAGAGATGATAATTAATATGATGGAGGAGCAATAGTAATTACCAGTAGATATTAACGCCTATTTTTACTGCCATTGTTATTGATATTAATAATAGTAATTGTTATTCCTCTGGCAATTAGAAGAGTAATAGTGTTATTGTTGTTATTATATACTGTTGTCATTGACCTGTAACCCTGAAGCACATCAGAGTGCTGGTCATGGGTGAGGACAGGCTTTCTATGAGCCAAGCCAGCCATGGTGGCCTAAGTCTCAAAGGACAAGCCAAGAGGCAGTTTGGGGAGATGCTGAAATGGAGATGAAGGAGGTGGGGACACGTGATGTCGGTGTCAGCACCTTGGCACAAGTGAATGGGTGCTAGAGTGCAGGTCGGGGAGTCAGGAGATCCAGAGGTGTTCCCCGTCTCCACCACAACCTTCCCACATGACCTCCAAGCAGGCATTTGGAAAGCCTTCAGGGACAGGAGGCAGCTGCAGGTTACAATGCTTAATTGTAGGTTTCTCCATGGGCGTTAGGTGCCTGATCTCACATTACAACCACCAAGGAGCTAATCAGCACCATCAGTGGAGACTAATAAGCGATTTAACTGACTGGATGTACAGCTAACCCACTTGCCTAAACATAAGCACCACACGCTATTTGAGATGCTGGGTCATACCTCTGACTGAAACCCACTGAGTCTCTTCATGGTGCAGTTCCCCATCAGTTATATGGAGAAGTTATGGCTCACTCCTCTACAACTGTGTGTTTCAACATGCCATCCTCCATGATAAGAGGAGTCCAGAGCTCTGCACTTGACTGATAGACATCAATGATATCACTAAGAATGTAAGAGTTTTGTTTTGTGGTAAAGCCACAATGCTCAGCGCTTGATATAACTCACAGTGTTGGGCTCCTATATGAATCTTATGTTTGGATGTAAGGTTTCAAGATGAGCCAAACACTACATATATATTTTGCATATATTTGCACACTTCAACCCATCCTGGAAGCCTACAATATCTGTGGATGAGAAGACAGTCCAGCTCTATGTGCTGGCCACATCTCTAACAGTAATTCACCAGCTACCAGTCAGGAACTTTGCAGAAACCAGTGTTGGTCCTGCAGGCCACCCTCTGCTCTCCAGGAGTGATACATGAGAAAAGGGACTCCTTGTCCTCCCCCCAGGTATGCAGCAGGTTGTACTAGAGACCTCCCAGGGCCCGCTCCCACCTTAATTATCCTGTGATCCTAGGCTCCTGCAACAAAGCATGGATGTCCCCTGCGCGCCCAGTGGTGTGGCCTCATGCCAGGAAGGGCACATTAAGGGGCAGGTTTTTGTTTATTCCAGAATAACAGCATTTGTGCCATTTGTCCTTCGCTCACATCTCCTCTGTGCCAGGAGGCCTGGGGGGCTCTGCCCTGACAGCAAAGCCCAGGTTGGCCTGGGCAGACCTGGCCGTGGAAAGCCTGCCAAGGCAGGGTGGCTGGGGCACACCACCACCTCAGTCCAACTCTGGGCAACAGCACAGCAGGGCCAGAGCGTTTTCTTTGGCCCCTCTCCAGCAGGTGACTGACCTTCCCGCTTCTGAACAGGGCTTTTGCCAACAAAACACATGACCAATATTTATTTGCGAGCCAGGCAGATAATAGCAGTTAACCCACTGCTATTACAGTTGCCTTCCCTTACGTGCTTTGTGAGGATGACAACTTTGAGCCCTGGACTATGGCTACACAACCAGACTGGCTCCCCATCCCAGGATGCTTTTTCTTTTTCTGCATCCAGGTTCTCCATTCACTGTATCTCATAGGACAACCTCCCTCTGCTCAGCTGGTCTTCCCACACCATGGATAGATTCCACAGGATCATAAGTGGTGCAGAAGAGGTATAAAAAACAAAGCTCCTCGCTGTTAATGTTGGTGATGCTTGTTACATGGAGTCCGTGATTTCCTCCTCTTGGCCCAGGGCCACGGGAAGGACTCTTCGTTACTCAGCACCCTGTTTAATCATTTACGCCAGGGCAAAGTCAAGGTGGGACAGACACCGTGTTCCCAGGACCTCAGTGCTTGGGGAGGTGTCACACTGCCAGGATCCCCAAGCCTGCCCATCCTGCTTCTGCAACCCCACACCAGGCTGACCTGGGGACTCACCCCCTGCTGTGGCAGAGTCCTCCTGAAAGGCTGGGTTATTTGAATGGGGGTTCAAACCGCTGTTAAGGTCCACACCCAGACACATATCTCCCAGGTAATGCCATTCCTGTGCTTCACACTATGTGCCTACTTGACCCACACCCAGTTCCTTGCCCTCCCCACCCAAGGAGAAATTAACTCCTTCCTACCCATGGCGAGACTGCCTGTCACACCCAGGGAGCCCTGGCCATTATCTGGTGACTGGCTAACAAACACAATCTCCGTGCCACGATGCTGACACTCTCTCTGAGCCCCAAAAGGTGCCACTGGGCATCCTGGTCCCTCCCCTGGGGTCAGGAGCACCTCTGCACTCCCCATCCCCAGTGCCATGCATTGGGGGTATTCACATTTCTGGTGGGTGAGCCCCTGGCCTTGTGCTCTTAGGAGAGCTTTGCAGGAGGACAGGTAGTATGTGGTATAACAAAGAGTTAGCACAGCGTGCAGAGCAAACACCTGACATGGCAGAGAGCTGATACAACATTAACCCATCAGTATTTTATGCAGAAGCAAGAACCAGCAGCAGGGCTTGACCTAGGGTTCTCTTTGCAACATGTACTGTTGACGCAGTTCAAGGAGCTCTGTGCATCGTACGCTCCCAGCCCCAGAGCCCCGAGCACTGTAAACACTGTGGGAACAAGAGCATAGGTAAGACATAAACAGGAAGACTTAAGAGATCACCGATGGGAGGGCCTTGTTTCCAAAGTAACTGGGTGGATCTTCAAACCACTGAGAGCAGGATTGGGAAGGACATGAAGAGGTGACCTCTTCCTTCCCTCTGCCCCAAGGCAAGATCAAGCATGCCTGAACCAGTCCTGAGACCTTTCAGTTTAGCCTGCCCTTGAACATCCAAGGCCACAACATTTGTTGCCCCCAACTGTGCCAAGTTCCTGCCTCAGTTTCCCTACCTGTAAAGGAGGAATGATCAGAACAAGTGGATTCATTGCCGGATTTTTGGAGAGGAAGGAAGTGGGGAGGGGAACCTTTGGCTGATGGTTGATGATTTGCAAACATCTGGTGAAAAGCAAGAAATAAGCATGGAGTATTGTGTACATATGGGTGTTTACACCTGTTGATATGGGTTTGATACAGCTGCAAAGCGCTGTCAGTGTCTTATGCAAGATGGTCCAGGTGTGCACACACATGAACATTTGGTTCTTCTTGTGCTCCTCCAAGCATAAGATGGACATTTGCCTTGCAGAGGAGTTCCCAGAGCAGGGACTGTGATCAGATTTCCAAGGGATACCAGGTATCTCCTTTTAACTGTAGTTTGTAGCAAACTTTGCTTTTGTATTTTATTGATCATGGAAAAGGGTGGGAATCACAGGGCTGGACTTCCTATAAAAGGTCAACATTTGGTAGATTGGGCCAGCATCCTAATTCAGCAAGGAGAGTGGCAAGAAGATTATTATTTGTGCCCAATACTGCATATATCTGATGCCCATGTGAGCACGTGATTGCAAGTACACTCAAAAGTGTTTTAAAAAGGGCAGCATTTTTATGGCATTAGTTGCCATAAAACCTCAAGGTTTGGACTCTACTGCTTTGGAAGACATCCTGAGCCTCAAAGCTGGTTAATGTGGGTCCAGGTCTCTGGTCCAGACCAAGTCAACACTTTGCCTGAATCAATAACTCTCAATCCTGTGCAAAACCATGCCATCAGCTTGGGCTTGAACATTCATATTGCATCAAGGCACACCTCAGAGAGGCTCTGTGTGCAGCAGACATCTCAGAGAGCCTCGCAGATGTCTACCAGCCCCTCCTGACCGCTGCGGAGAGACATTGCAGGATCTGCCCAGGAGCTGCACGTTCTTGGTGTGATTCTCCAGTGCCCCACGTTAAACATTACGGCTTATCCCTGTGCAAGCAAGCATTTACCTTGCTTCCCACAGGTACCAACTCCTACCCAGCCATGTGAGAGACATGGGAAATGGACACCATCTCTCCCATAGGACCTGTCAGCCTAAGCCAGTGCTTCAATGACTATGTTAGATAGAACTAAAAGCAAGAAGAGAGCCTGTTTGGAGACAGGAGGTAGTGAAGGCTACAACACAGGCTGTGGTTCATAGAGTCCTTTGGGTGCTGGGGCTCATTCGGAGGCACAAGCCTATTTCAGCTGGCTGAAATCACTATCTGATGGGTTGCACCTTCACTGGAAAACATGGGGAGCCACAAACAAAGCGAGGCTGAAAACCAGGCTTTTAAGCCCAGATACTCTCCTGCACTGTAACAAGCATTCAAACACACATCCCAGAAACCTCCAAAACTCCAATTTGCCAAAAGGTTGGGAGAAAAAAGCAAAGACAAGTAGGATTTTTTTCACAAATTTGGACAATAGTTTTGGCACTGCCAGAAGACCAGAGCAAACTTAGTTGAAGTTGGTTCAGTGTCCTATACCTTATTATGTTCCTAATTTAGCTCTTAAGTCACTGCTCCAGTCACTACTCAGAACACTAAACTTGTGTCATTAAATCATCTCACAGACCTCTGGGGAACGTTAAGACTCAGGACGGCCCTCTCAGCATTACTGTGCAATTTAGCTCTATTTAATTCCTGTTAGCTGAGAAAGATGATGAAAATGTATCTTGGAGACCGGTCATCAGCAATACAGCTTCTATTCTTGACAGATGCACAAGCCCAACTTCCCATTGATAGTAATTGCTGAAAACTAGGACCTCATGATTTATCCAAGGCTCATAAGAGCTTGATATCTGCTGTTCTTCCGGCACGGAAATGCAATGTTTAAATATAAAACCTGCCTTGAAAAGTTCTGTGCAATCCAATCAGCCAGTAAATTTCTTACAGATGATAGCACACTGATCCTGGCATAATCCAATGTTTCATAAATGTCTTAAAAGATTAAGGCATCATTTTCTGCCCAAATGACAGAGGAGATTCACATCTCTGCAGAGTAAACACTGGCAACAGTCTTGCATAAGAGCCAGCAATATTGCTAAAATTCTCCTCTGTACTTCCTCACAAGGGCAATTACATAATCAGAAGCCTTCACCTATCAAAAGCAATCCTTTTCATTAAAAAAGATCCTCTGGTGTAAGTGCACAAGCACACATCAAATGGGAAAGAAGGGAAGGTAGCTCAATGGCATCTCCTGACAGACCTGGAAAGAGGATTTTTAACCATTTAATTACTCATCCCTGCTTGCTATTTTCTTTTGCTCGTTTCTAGCTCCAGTTCTAAGAGTATGTACGAAGGAGTGCACCAAGACCCTTTGACTCATGAATCATGGTCCCCAACGTGCAAGGCTCTGTGCTTTCAGAGTCGCACATGTCCCATCCTTCTTTGTAAGACAAGGATTGTACCTACAAAGGAGAAGGGGTCAGAGCAAGACTCTGTCTGAAAGACCTGTGGGTGCAGAACTGCCAAAGAAGCCTCATTTGATCCTTGCCAAAACTTTGAAGAACTAAAGACACCCTGCTCGGCCAAGCTCCTTTAGGGACAAGTAGTTCTGCTGCTCCCTCTGCCAAAGGGTCCCTTAGCTCCTAGTTTATCCTAAGCCCTTATGAGATCTGCAAATTAGGGCAATTACTGCTTGAATCTTAAGGTCAGCACAGACAGGAGCAGGTGTCTGCACGTCAGCTTGTCATCTAGACTCCGTAGCATCCACAGGGAGACAATGCCTAATAAGAGATGTCCTAGTCATGCCTGTTTCTCTCGAAGGGTGAATCTGCCACAATCTGCAACACTCCTACTACTTCTCTACATCAGCTCTGCAAACAGATACAGCAATGGGCACCATTGGCACCACCTCCTGATCAGTAGAGAGCTCCAGTCAGCAGCTGTCTCAGGACAAATGACACCAAGAGCCGTATACGTGTCCCATGTCCAGTTATAAAACCATCAAATATGCTAACTAACCTGTTACAAAAGATCTCTGCTGTGTTGGTAACAAGAGCCACTGGGAGAGCATGGGCTCTAACACAGTTTGCTGCCTCAAAGGAAAGCCACGGGACCTCTTGCCCTTACTGGGGCTTCCTCTTGAGTTGGTGGCTCAGGTTAGGACGTAAATATTGTCCCTAAGGAAGATAAGGCAAATTCTGCAAGGGCCCTGAGGATGCCCATCTGAGTTTGGGATGAGCCTCACATCTCTGTGCTTATCGCCTCTTCATGATTCGTCTGCAAGGGGAAAATAAAGGACTGAAAGGACCGGATTTAATATACGCGATCTCCTCTAAGGCAGCTGAGTGAGGGATGTAATTCATTGAAGTGCCTTCCCTCAGCAGGAGAGACCTTCCTGACTGCTGCTAATGAAATAGCAGGAAACAGTATTTTCCTGCTCAGATCTAGCAAGCAAATAGCACAGAGGGGGGATTTTTGGCAGAGTTCCTCTAAAAGAAGGTAACATGGTAATTGGATGAAGGCAAATCAGAAGCAAAGAGAAGGAGGCCATGACAGCAAGGTCACTAGGGAAGAAGTCACAGTCTACAAGACAGTTCGTGACAGAGTTGTGCGCTGGAAAGGGAAGGGAAGCGAGCACAAGGAGGAAGAGATGGAGCAAGGAAGAAATGAGTCAGGGACGGAGGGGCAGGAGGTGGGTATCCCCAGAGAGTTTCCACCTGGGACAGAACTGGAAGAGTCCTGACGTACAACACTGCTATGACCTGCTAATGTTTCTGGGCCTCCTAAAGGGACCATCTCCTCTACAGAGCAAAAACGTGAAACCAGATGGATTTTGTTCAGATTTTTATTTCTGAAAAGACCCCACCTTATATTCAGACTGATCCAGTTGTGATCTAAAAGTCCCACGTTATCTTTCACTGCTGTTTATTTGGCTTCAATTCAGGCCCCTTAAGTTTCAAGGCTAAAATGATGCAACATTCCCTCACCACGACCCACCCAACCTCAATACGTTCCCCCAGCAAATAAATTCCTGCCTCTGAAGCTGCAGCTTGTTCTTATAGTGGCAAAAGGAGTTGATATAACTAGCATAGAGACATGTACCAAGGCTGGAGGATACTGCTGTGGTCTTCTCTCCTATCACCAGTATGACCCAGGTCACAAAGCCATCCTTCTGCAATGGCACGGTTTTGGTGCTGTATCAGCTCATCCAATCCAGGACTTACAGAGGGAGGAACTACAAGCCCAAGAAGATATGGGAGAGGACCTAGCAAACTTGAGGACCTAGCAAACCCTTGCAAGTCATTCACTGCAATGGACAAGTTGTCCTTGGAGAAATGGAACAATGAAACCTGTTTTTTTAGAGATAGAAGGGGTTTTTAGAGAGAGATTTTGGAGATTTTTAGAGACTTCTGCTCTGGGCTAATATGTAATGTACTCATAGCATTGTATTTCCATTAGTGGAGGCACTGAAAGAGACTTTTCCTCTATCCAGCAACCAATATTTGCAAAAGTGGTGGGAATTTTGGTATCTAAGATCCTTTGCACTTCACCAGACTTGTCTGAAATGGGTAAAGGATTCAAAACTATGGAAGAGTGAAGGGGGAAAAGCACATCAAGAGAAAGCAAGGCAGTATTAGCTTTTTATCTCTAGTATATCAGAAATCAACATCCTTAGCTATTGACTGTGATATTCATTAGCTATTGCAGGATCTGGCGTTGAAAAGCTCTGAAAAGATGGCTCAGTAATTTCAGAGGTTCAAGATTATTTTGCCACTTCCAGTTAGTATTTTCAGGAAAAGCTGGGCACACACTGAGAGGAGGAGAGTAAACACAAGGCAATTGTCTGACTAATTTTTGACATACATTCATGCGGGCGGTTGTGCAGTCAATAGACTCATTGAAAGTGTGTTTCAAAGCCAGGCACGAGATTGGTTGCAGAAAACAAAGTTTTTGTTGGAAAGCATTAGCACTGGAACTAAATACCTGTTGTGCTCTGCCCGTGGGAAGGCTGCAGCTTATCTCCCCAGCAGTGAAAAAGCAACCCAACCCTGCCAGCAAAACAGAAGACAGCAGTGGGATTAATCAATAGCGCTCAAAGAAGAGAAAGTGCAGGAACAAGCTGTTGATACTGTACTCAGAGGACAGATCTGCTCTAGGAAGCCACTTTCAAATACTCTAGGATGAGAAGCAAAAAGGCTTTTAAGATCATTTAGTCTTTGCAAACGATCCTTGCGATCGAGTTTCCATGGGTCTGGGGAAAGTAACACACAGGTTGTGGTGGGAACTGGGGGCACCCCTCCATCCTTTTGAGCCTCAGCAGGGTAAACATAATACTGGGACAGTAGAAATGTCAAAGCCTGCACCAGGCAGAAGAAAAGGAAAACTGCTGATGTTGTAATCAAGGGGATTGAAAAGCTGAACTGATTTAAAGCAGGTCACTTCCACAGAGTTTGCAAACTGCCTTCAAATTATCCGGTCAAATGAACATTAGATAAGCAGAGAGTCTTTTTGGGCCTTCAGGGGAATTCAGACAAGAAGGTTATTCAGCAGCTGGGTGATGACTAAAGCTTTGTGAGGCAGGTGGGGGATAAATCACTACTGCAAACCAAAGACTCAGCTGGGGCTGCAGGACACGCTGGGAGGGCATCTGAGAAAACCTGGGTGGCTGAGCTGGGGCAGGGACAGGGGCAGGGTCCATTCTGCCCAGCTACCACATCCCTGAGCTCTTTGAGGAAGCTGATTTCAAGAAGGGTTTTTTTTGCTTGGATTTGTTTTTCAGCTAGGTTTCCTAAGTGGATAGGAAATCCCCTTACGCAACACTGCATGTCTGTAACTCTCCCTCTACCCAACAATATTTACCCCACCAACCCAGGGCTTTCAGAGGTCCAGAGGAAGGTTTTTCCTACACACGCTGTGAAAATGGGTGGGCAAGGAGAGCAAAGTGTTTGGGATCAAAGGGTTTGAGCAAAACGTCATGGGGTCACAGTCCCTCTGTCCCCTCCATAACACCAGGGGAGAGGACCAGTCTCTGTAGAAAAGCTGGAGGATGTCCACCCTCAAACACACATCAGATTGTGGAGATGGACAGGAGATGGAGAGCATTCCCATCTGGTGGGGACCATCTCTGCCAACCAGGGCTGGACCTGCTCTGACACCCTGGTGAACACACTGAGGCTGTGCACAGAGGGTCCTGGAGAGTACCACATCTGTGGTCTGGCACAGGACTATCATAGGAGGTAGCATGGCTGAGACAAAGAGGGATGGGATATAGGAGTCTGGCTTCTGCCACTGCGTCACTGCAGAGCTGGGCAAGCTGCCTGTTCTCTTATGCCTCCAGTTCTGGCAAAAACTAGGATACAGATCTGTCTCCACATTGGGCTCTGAAATCCTCTGAAGGAGGCAAGTTATGTGCGTTAGCCATCACAAGCCTATCCTTGTGACCCTTGAAAAGGGAAAGTGCACAGTTTCTCCTGCAGCCAGTGGTTAGCAGTGCCACATAAGTCAGCTGCTGATGATTCAAAGTATATCAGTAAGGTTAATGAAGGACACTGAAGTCATCGCTTCCCCCTTCTCTTTCCTTTCCTCTCCTTGTCAAAACAAAGATCTCCTTCCTGTGCTATCTGTGAACCACAGAATAATTTAGATCAGAAAGGACCTCTGGGCATTTCCAGTCCAATCTCCTGTTGTAAGAAGGGTTATCTTCAAAGTTTGATCCGGATGTTACCTAGGTCACTTCTGAGTATCTCCCAGTGTGGACATAGCACAGCATCCCTGTGCACCTGTCCCAGCGCTTACTCATTCTCAGAATGAAAAATGTTTTCTTTGCTGTGCAGGGGACCATAACAGAAATGTTCAAACTGGTGTGAATGGGGATGTTTTGTGTGGATGCACCAGAAGGAACAAATGGCCAGGGAAGGGCTACACAAACGGTACATGCTTAGCAGAACAAGTCAGCAAGATGCCAGCACATCTCCGTGCACCATCTCAGAACATCCAGGCTGGGAGACAAAGGCCAGTGAGTAAATCCTGGTGACTCACAGACATGGGACATGATAAAGAGATTCAACAGATGGCACCCCTTGTCCTCCATGGCATTGCAGGGAATCCTTGGACACAAGTGTTTTGGTGCCAAACTGGTGGGTGCACTCTTCTTGGTGCTCATAGGCATGAAGGTCTGAATGCAATGAATGGCAACATATTTTGTTTAAAAATTAAATCACTTTCCTCCCTACAAGGTCTCACATCATGCATTACTACATTGTCACAACGTCATTTCCTATAGCTGCAACTTGTGTTTGTTGCCTCATCCTTTCACAGTGCACCTCAGAGAAGAGACTGATTGTCTTCTCTATAGCCTTCTCTTAAGTAGCAGAAGACAACAATTGCATTCCCTGAGCATCTTCTTTCCCAGGCTGGTCAAAGCCAGCTCCCTCAGCCTTTCCTCAGTGTCTTGTGGTCTCCACTGGACTTGGTCCAGTTTGTTGGTCTCTCCATTGTACTGGGGGACCCAAAATTGAACGCAGTTCATCAAGCAGAGGAGAATCATCACTTCCCTCAACCTGCTGCCCATGCAAGGAACCTGCAAGGCACGAGTATGGGCCCTGCAGGAGAACACTAACTCCCACTAAATTCAGCAATGGGTGAATCAAAGTCATCTCAGAAGAGCCTAATAGTCTTGCTATCCCTCCCTGCACCATGTCTTCGGAAATCTCATCTGAGAATGAGACAACAGATACCTCTTGTTACTTGCCAAATATCTGGCTGTGTGAGCATCAAGAACAAGCTCTTGCATCTTTGACCACAAAGCTTTAAGTATTTGCTGATGCTAACTAGCATTCCCCACTCCACTCTGTGTGTCTACTCTGCTCTGCCTGATAAATTGGCTCCCACATCTTCATGTCTGATTAGCAGCAAACCTTAGAGAAATGCATAGTAGAAAATTCCTGCTGGTTTGGAGATGAAAGGGTGCTTTTAAATCATTAAGAAAATATGATTTTTTTTTATTGTTCCAAAGCAGGAGCCCAGATCAGCTCTTAATTATTTCCTCACCCCTACAGCCTCCATCGGCAAGTTATTCCCCTGGCTGATTAAGCTCATCATGGTCCAGACGTGAGAGGAGGCTGCAAGACAGGATGTCTGGGTTCCCTTCTGAAGTCTGTCCCTGACCTGCTGTGGGAAACACAGCTCAGCCCTGCTCCTGATGGGCCACGTTTGCAGATGTCAAGACCGAGTCTGCCTAAGAGGTGGTTTTATGCAGCATGCGTCACTGCAGCTGTGGTTTCCACTGCACTTATCATATGGCACTGTCTTATGGAAGTGTCAGGAAGATTAGTTGATGTTTGCTCAGCGCTGGACAGATGCGAGGAGAGGGGAAAGGTCCCTTGCCAGCTCTTCCTTCTCACTGAGCAAATGTAATTCTCTCTCATGATGTTTTTAAGCCCTGCCAGAATCCCTGTGCTTGCCTTTGCCTCCTCCCACTGCAAGGTGGCCCTTGCAGACCAAGGTCCCAGAGCACAGCCTCTCCACCCAGCACAGCAGGAACCTTCTCATGGGAAAAATCAGAGCTCTTAAAAAGCCCTTCTTTCTCACACCTTGCTTTTGTGTCCCTGAGCTCCACTCTGGACAAGCTGAGAAACGTCCTTGTCAGGAAGCTGACTTGGCCATCAGTCCTGGGGCATGAAAAGTGTTCCCCCTCCCAGCTCTCACTGCCCTCCTCAGACTGCGCTTGGGCTAAAGCAAGCAGCACAATGTCCCTTTGTCTGAGACAGTGGGGGCAGAATTGAAAATGGTGACATACCACCACAGAGGTGATACACACCACAGTGCCACTGCAACAGGCTGCAGTTCAGCCTGGCTGCCACTCACTCTGTGCACACTCTGCAATGCAGCAGCCTTTCTTCTGCGGGTGGCCAGCCAAGAGCTACACTAGTTCAAAAGCACAAAGCCAGGACCTGCCTCTGGCAGGGACATCCCGTTCGTTTCAGCTATGGTCCCGCTGGGTTTTTCATTCGCCATGCTGAGGGTTGCCTGCTTTCATTGAACATCTCCTGATACCTCGAAGTCCAGTTCGAGCTGTCAGACAGTCTGCAGCTGGGCTACTGTGTCCTGCAGGTCCCTTCTTCTGTCTGGGCACAGATCGGGGTACAACACATGCACAGCTTGTAGGAAGCACCAGACAGACCAAGTGTGGCCAAGCTGGTCAATCCTGCAGCCCCATGAGGCTGGGTATGTCAGGAGCTCCAGTTTTGTGACCGTGTCCTATGTTATGTGGACCTTCACTTCTTCCCACCATGTTCTGATCTTCTCCCTAGCTGACATCCCTTCATCTTTCTCTTTGCCCTAGCCCTTTCTCTAGCCACAGCCTAAAGAGAGCACATGCTGCTCTGCTCCACACTGCCTCTCAAGAGACCTGTGGCCATTTTTCCAAGCCAATGCCGCCACGGTGGCAAACACTGCGGTTTTAATGAGCCCCATGGGCAATAGCCACCGTGAATGCAGAAAAGCAGCAGCCAAGCAGCGTCATGGGTCTGCACAGCTGAACTACTATTTGAGGAATGAAGAAAGAAAACCCATTTTATGTGACCCTGCACTTGCTGTGCTCCACTCCCTCTTTGCTGCCTGGAGCATAGGCGGTGTGATGGATTTGTCCACAGGAACGAGAGGCAGGTTAGCTCTGAACTAGCTCTGCTCTCTCACACAGCCCAGTGCCTGCAAAAATCCACATTGCTACCAGCTGAACCAGCTGATGCTGAGTGCTGAGCCCATCTCTGATGCTCTTCTGGGTCACAGACAAGCACAGCTGTTGGGCAGGGGTGCTCCAAGAGCAGAGGGGGAGCAGGGATACGAAACCAGCAGCATCGCTTCAGGATAGCAACACACATCTGGCTGCAGCAGGGAAAAGGGGATGAATAAATGCACTCGCTTCCAGCTAAAGATTGACTTCAGTGAACAGCGTTTGACTCGATGCCAACCTCAGAACCGGCAGATGTTGAGGAAAAAAAAGCAACCCAACAACAAAAGCCCAAAGTGAAGTATTCCCATAGTTGCAGGGGGAAGTTTCATGAGGCCTTGACCCACAGGATTTTTTAAAATCTTATCTTTTAACATAACTAAAAAGAGGGCAGCCAGGAGACAGGAATCTCAGTAGTTGAGAGGACCTTCATCCAACCAAGCTTTCAAACAGCCCTGAAACCTTTCCCACGAGGTACCTGCTAGACTGACCCAGCTGTGAACAGCCTCTCCATCCTGGAGCCTCTGCTGAGACAAGGCTCCTGCTGTGGCCAAGCTTCCCAACGGAGTACGGCAGTATAAGGCATCAAGAATTTATGCAGAATGCATCCACCTCTCATGAATAGAGAGCTGCCTCTCAGCGTCACGGCCCAAGCTCGTCCAAGCCTGGTTGTGCCGCCGAGTCGAGCAGTAAATTGGGCTCCTGCTTTTAAGAAGAAAAGAGTTTCTGCAACACACTGTGGTGCGTGGCCACAGCTTGCTAGTTAGCATGGGAGAGGTTGCCATGGCACTGAAAAGTAGGAAAAATTCTGGGATGATTAGGATTAAGCATCAGCTTCCTAAAGACCAGGCTCCCCTCACCAAGCACCTCTCCGGTGTTTCTGCCGGGCCCTGCTCTGCTTTGCGTGGACACATCCGAGCGCCAAGGGAGCACCTCGGGAAGGGGTCCAGGAAAACACGGGGGTGGGCTAAGCGCAGGACCCCTGCAAACTTTTCTTGCAGGGAAACAGTTGTGTTGAAGACAGAGACATTGCACGTCTACCAGTCTCCCTCCTTTCAAGCATCTCTTTTGCTCTGTGGTTTGTGGCCAGCTCAAAGTCAAGCCATAAGGATGGCCCCCTCATCTCAGTATTAAGTTTTCCCCACATTTATTTGCATAGGAAGCAGAGATTTTGTAAGCAATCCTGCACAGCACCTCCCTCACCGTGTGGACCCACATGGCTTCTCAAATGACTCCGGCTAAGAGGGACCGGTGACCAGCTGCTGTTTCACAGAGTCATGGGGTTTAAGGCACATGGGGTGTAGAGTGCTAAGCAATCTGCCCTCTTGCAAAACCCAGCACTGACCGCCTCTGCCAAGCCATCAACTTGCTTCTGAGCAATAATTTGGCTGTCTTGATTTAGAGATTTCCAGCAATGGAGAAGCTACTGTCCACCAACTACCCCAGGTGGCTGGTCGCAGTGGTTCATAGCCTCCACCGGTTAAAAACAAGAGGGCATCTGACTGAGTCTGAACGTATCTGGCCTCTGCTCCAGATCACTGGACGCGGTTTGGTTTTCTCAGTGTGGCGGGAGTGTTGTTCACCCCTTAGCACTTCTTTGCATCGACCTCATCCCGGTCAGCTCCTTGGGCACAGCTGTGGCTGGTCATCCCCAGTGGCTAACAAGAGCCGTGCTCTGTTCCCTGCTCTGATCCCCTTGATTTCCCTCAAGGCCATATGTTACACAAGATCTTTGCAAATGTTCAAACAACAGAAGAGCTACCCCAGGGCTGGGAAATGCCAAATCAGCATCCTGCCTCTGCTGGGCAGATTTTTGCAAAAGAAATTATAATGGGGTGCAGGACGGACACACAGGTCCTGTGGATGGTAATATCTGGGTGTATTTTTATAAGAACTCAACATCATGTGCTGTCAGAGTCTCCAATGACCCCCAGCACACACATTTTCAGTGATCCTGGTAGTGCCAGCAGCCTGGGACCTCTGTTCCAGCTGTCCTGCCTTCTTGCTGCCCCATGAGTAGGGGCAGGTAATCTGTCCCCAGAGCACCTCATCCTTCCAGTGAGAGACTGCTTTCAGCCTGGAGATAGACATTTTCAGTGCATTCAGGTCCAGCATGCAGCTTGTTCTCCCCAGGAGCATCAGATCCCCGGGGACATTCTGGGCATCTGCAACTCCCCGTGCCAGAGGTGGGGGGGGGAAGTCTGGGTCTGCCTTGTCGTCAAGTCCAAACCCCAGGCAAACGGGCTGTTGAATCCCACATGACCTCAGTGACCTACTAGCGGGAGACCTTAAGCCCAGTTTCCATCTTGTGCATCTCCATGGCCATTTCATCTCTGCTCTGGTTATCTCACCAATACTGTTTTCTGATTTAAGTCGAACCTCTTCCCCCATATTCAGTGCTGTCAGAGAAGCCACTTTTCCTTTCAGCCACCAATTTCATGGACGTCTTTGATATGCCAGCTCCTGCCAGGTGGGACACTGCAGGATTCCTGAGCAATGGAAGAGCCGCAGGGGTGATCCACGTAATGCCTGAGCTGCAGCCGGATCTCAAGAGGAACAAGAGAGGGAAAGCTAGCGTGTGAGATCTGACAGGCTCATAACAAACCCAGCTGGCTGGCACACACACCAAGCCCAAAACACCCCAGGCCACCCCCACCACCACCCTCCTGATACCATCACACCCCTCTGCATTTAATTAAAAAAGGATTAAAGCAGGCTGTAAGGACGTGGGCGATGGCTGAGGTCAGGGGGTGCCTTGCAAACCTATGCCAAGTCCCACAGCTGGTGCTGGGACAGTGGGCTGTCTGCTGGTGATGCCAGCTTCTCCAAGACTAAGGCAGGTCTAATCTGAGACCCAGGCAACTTATCTGGGCTGCTTGCCTCTGGTAGTGCTGCTCTGTAAGGAGAGCTACAGGGCAAGGATGGGATCAGGGGTATAGGAGCCTGCAGGGAAACGTTTATGCTGCTGGTAAGAGAACGATCGATGGTTATGACATTCCTCCGAGGCCTCCACACTGTCCCATTGGCCCTTCCCTGGGCTTGTGTTTGGCTGTGTCTCCTTCCAGAGCTCACACCCTTATCCCGTGCGAGCCACCTGCAACCATCCCAGCCTGGCAGTGAGGTTCAGCTCAGGCAAGCTCTGTCGCAACAGTGCAGGCCGTTCCAGCCCACTCCCCGTTTCCCAAAATATGAATGTTTCACCAGGGCAGAGCTCAGAGGCTTTTTCCAGCCAGCCAGATGCCAGGCAGGTAGGTCCTTCCCAGATCCAGCCTCACAGAAAGCCCTGGGGACGTGTCTGTGGATGAGGCACACTGCCAAGGAGTCCCCCATCTTACCTGGCTGGAGCAGCCATGGTCATAGGTGGCTGAAAGTCACCTCGTCACAGGAGTTAACCCTGGGATTAAAGCCTCAGTGTCAGTGCGCTTCACTTTCAAGAGGGACACTTATTCACAAGAAGGTGGAGAAAACCCTAGCTGACTCTGAGGCCATTCCTCCCCCATGCAGAGGTCTCCAGGAGCAGAGGCAATGGCATACGTGGGCAGCTCCCACATGGAGAGCAGCAGAGGGCAAAGCTCAGCAAGAAGGGTAGGGGGCAAATGGAGAGACTGTGAAAGCTGGAATTTGCTAGCACAGAAACGAGGACATGGGTCTGGGTCTGAAACCCACCGCTGAGTGATGGGATACGCTGTGTGGTGGCAGGAGAAGAGACGTCTCGGGCTAATGGATGGACCGTACTGCCCCCATGTTCCCATTGGGAGCCCTTGGCCTCTTGGCAGAGTACTGACCTGCAGGATGCAGGCTGGTCCCTCATNGTTGGGAGCCCTTGGCCTCTTGGCTTGTATCGCTGCACAGAGTACTGACCCGCAGGATGCAGGCTGGTCCCTCATCAGCAGCTTGATGGCCCACCCAAGCCTATAACACGGGGCCAGTCCCCGCAGGGAGGACAGGTGAGTCCATGGCGCATGTAAGTGCTCCCCGTTTCACCCAAATCAGTCTCACATCCCCTAAAGCATTTCAGTTCAGCCCCAAACCCACCTTTTTCACAGTGGCTTGGCCATAACAAACCTGAAGAGCTCAAAGAAGTCCCTCATGGCCTTTTTAGCTCTTTCTTCTATGAATTCATTGCCTTCCCCTTCTCCTTTTACCTCCATAGCCTAAGAGAGCTCTGCTCCCCTCAAAGCAGGCTGCTCTGCCTAGGATGTGACCTCTCTTTTAGGTATTTCTAAATGCTCCGAGTCCCAGCGGCCTCAGTAATTGCTACTAAACCCTAACCAACCCATCATCCTGTCATCCAGCCTTGGAAAGTTTTCTCCCTCCTTACCTTGCACTTGCCAGAGACCAGCTGATTCATCCACTATCTGCCTTAGGCAACCCACGCAGCCACTGATGATTGAGATACTTAACAATTAAGCAGAGCCTTAAATCTTTGCAGCACTTAACATGTATTGACTAATTAATCCGAGCACCTATCTGAGGTAGGTTAGTTCAGTCTTGCGTGTACCTTTCAAACATGCCCATGGCTGCCTCACGGGTCAAAGGCAGAGGCAGTTCTGTGGAGGTGATAGGAGGTCCACCAACCCCATTGCCCACACCTCCAAGGGACCCATTCAGCACTGCCCCTCTGCGTTGTAGGACCTTCTGAGCCTTCAGAGGTCACTGGGCCCAGGGGACCATGTCCCCAGCCCAGGACTCTTGCAAAGCTTGCCCTTGAATGGGCTTTTCTCCTGCATGGTTGCTTCGTTCTCCGGATCTCCCCCTCTCCCACCACCAGTGGGGCACCCTGCACATCCAACAGCTGAAGCCAACTTGCTCGGACAAGCGCCCAGCTGCCTGAGGCTCTGCCAGACCTCAAGCGCAGGTGGGGGAAACCTTCCCCGGGGGTTCCACTGCAGCCAGCCACAACGCAGGAGAACAAACCTGGCCTTCAGGATGGTGACAGGAGAGCACAGCACGCTGCTCCGCTGCATCCTGCTGCAAGTGCCGTCCAGAGGGAGCCAGGCTTTCCCCGCAGCCCACCGCGTGAAGCCTATTCACACAGGCTGTCTCAGCCACATCAAAACCCACGTCCCAGTCTCGGTTGTCAGCGGGGAACGAGGCCAGGCGTGGGAGGCAGGGAACCTGCTCCCCATGTGGATGAGCTGCAAAGGAGCTTTGTGCAGGTGAGTGGGCTGGGGAGATGCAGGGATGCACCCAAGATTGCACAGAGAGTCCGTGGCAGAAGTCAGTACTTAGGTGACTCCCAGCCCTGGGATTCAGGCGAGGGAAAGGGAGGAGGTTTGCCATAGTTAAAGCTATGTGTAGAGACTCGGAGAGCTGAGCTGGGTTCCCAGCCACACAAGACTTGGGGCCTGATCCTCTGCAAATCATCTAACTTTTCCCTTTTTTCCTCCAACACAGTCACTTTTCACCTAGCCAAGACTAAAAGAAAATGCCATGTCCTTGTGCCACGCAGGTTCCCAACCATTAGCTAAGGCCAAGGCAGACATTAAAACTCCTGGCCATGCCATGGTCCTCTTGTGCTAACGAGTACAGGATCCCCCCAGCACAAGGACAGAGACCCCAGAGGTATGTGACGCTGTTTGACTCCCTGCCACCAAAAGGTTTCAGTTCATCTGAGTCCTGCGAGCCGCCCATGCCCTTTCCCTGCCTCCCTGTCACCCCAGGGCTTCAGCACAGTGACACTCCCTGTCCCTGACAGGGTGATGAGGCTTGAGAAATGCTTGATGCGAAGGACCTGGCAGCAGAAGGGCACTCTGCCGACCTGGGGAGTTGCAAAGCAGCCAGCCAGAAGGGAGCTTAAGCTGAACAACCTTGCTCAGAAAAGCCAGGACCAGCACGGTCGGGATCTGCTCAAACCATGTGGTGTCTATAACAGCAAGGTACCGGCTTGAGTCAAAAACCATCAGCATGAGCATTATAAAGGTATCTCTGCTGCTCGTAATGGTACCCTTCATGTGCCCTCCATCTCATGCTGCTGACGGGGTTCCTGCCTACCCTGTGGATATACCATTTGCTTACTTTTTAACATGCATCTAACAACACCAAAGGGAGAAGAGAAACTTCCTCTCCCTATGAAATTCACCCAAGAAAATCCTGAGTTGTAAAACAGAGGAACTTGTAGACCAACAAGTTTACCTCTGGGTCATAAACCATCACTTATATTAGGAGTGATTTTTTTTTTTTTTTTCCCCTTGCCTGAATATGTGCTGATCTCATTCATCTTGGGAAAAGCACAGGGTGTTCTCATCCAGGCTATACCTGGCAAGCTGCATACACTGTAACAGAGGGAGCGAACTTCTGAGCAAGCTCTGCAGTGGCTGCTGCTGGGCTTTTTGTGGTTTATTTCTTGAGCGAGAGGCCGGCTTCTTCACCTGGCATTCTTGAGAGAGATGAAGGGTAAGTCAGAAAATCAGCTTCACGCACTGCAAACATCCTCTGCTTTCAGCCATGGCAGAATTAGCTCAGGTCGGGGTTTGCTGGTAGCCGGGTGAGAAACGTCTGCAGAGCTTTCTCCCCCCTCACCTCCCCTGGAGGGAGAAAGCAAGCAAATGTTTTTAACGTGCTGCATGGAGGGAGGTTGCAGGAGCTGTGGTACCCGGCATGGCTCAGCAAGCACTGCCGGGGAAATCAACAGGGAACGTTCCTGATGCTATTTTAAACATTGGCAGAAAATGCTAGCTAGCAACACTGAATTCGACGGGGCTGCATAAAGCCAAGAGCAGCGACAGAGGCTTGAGCTGCCTGCCTGTATAGCAGGGATCCCACACACCGCAGAGCGAGCTGTTCGCACCGATGTGTGGGCTGCTCGGTCGGTCGGTCGGTTTGTTGATATATTTGCTAACTACGACGTTGCTTTGACATGTCAACTGGCAAACCAGCATCTGGATGCCTCGGCATCATGCAGGCACCTCCGTTTCAACCCTGGGGAGAGCTGCTTAGATCCGCTGGCCGGGGTTAAAAATGAATCGCAGCTAAGCTGTTCAAAGGGATCCGCGCTGCCGCCAACGTGAGTGCTCCGCGCCCGCCAGTGCAGGTGGAAGTTGCATGCCTGTCTCCCAGGGGGGATGCAGCTCTTGCTGAAAAACACCCTTGCTCTACCGGCTCTCTCTGGAGCCGCTTGCCTTGCTTGCCTGGGAGAGGATGGAAAGAGGGCATGTTGCAGGATCGCTGCAGCCGGTGGGTGCTGCTAAAGGCAGTATGTGAGATTAAAGGTGGTATATCTGAGAATAAAGACACCGCAGCAACCCCTAGATTAAGAATAATGAATATTGCAGGTCTGGCTACTGCAGGAAAAGTCCCCTTTGTAAATCGTGCTGTCTGGAGCGAGAAGAGCAATTACGTGGATTCTGCTGCAGCTCATTTTGGTCGGGTTAATTTGGGAAGAGGATGTTTGCTGGCAGCTAAAGGAGATGCAGAATTACCAGACCAGGCTAGTGTTTGGAAATGGAATAATAATCTCAAGGCAGAGGAACATGGTTCGGTATGATTTATCTTCTGAGATAGTCAGGAGAGGAGATACCTTAGCTTAGAGGACTCATCTTGTTTTAATTAAAAAAAAAAAAAAAAGATTTTCAAAGACAGAGCCTGTTTTGCAAATCCCAGTCACCACGATGATGGGCATTGCTGAAACCAGCTGTCTTGCCTGCCATCTGAATGCCAGGCCTTTCCAGAAACAGCTCTCAGAGAAAACACTCAGTTGCAGGGGAGTTTTTTCATGCCCTGGTTTTGTGCGTGGGTACGTGTGTGTGTGGGTTTCGGGGGAGGAGGCGTGAACTGCTCGTTGTACCCCGAGTCTGACTTTGCAGCCATGGTATTACTGTAGCTGTGACAATGGGTATTACACAGGGTTGTGCATTTAACAGGAGAGCCCCGGCTGGGTTTAACGTGGCGATCGTTCCTGGTGCTTTCAGTGCTCACAGTCTGGGCCATCTCATAGCTAAAATTGGTGCCTGTTTCTCAAAAGCTGGTGTCAAATGCCCAGTGCTACCAGGGGACCTGGATGCAGCAAGGACGTGAGGTCTGAGCTGACAGGCAGCTCCAGCTGGGGTGACGTCGCGAAAATGCCGAGGAGGGAGAGTTGGCAGTGTTGATTTGGACAGACCGGAGATCAGAAAGGAGGGAAAAGAGCAGCGAATCCTCCCGGAGAGGAGGTGATCGGGGATCCAAAGGGAGAGATGGCATTTGTGTGTGCTGGGACGGTTCCTGGGGTGTGGAGGGGGCAAGTGGTATGTAAGTACACACACACGGCCATGTGACGGCAGGGACTGCCCCCCATGCTAACTCATCGGTGTCTGCGCTCTCCAGCGAGCGCACAAAGCCACAAATGAGAGATTTTGTGCACTTGCAACAAAAGGGACCTTTGCCCCTTCCCTACTTCTCTATGAAAGTTCGCGTTGCAAACTCTGCTTTAGCTCTCCCTCCAGAGGGAAAAGAACAATCGCTGTAAAGGCTGATTTTTTAAAAGCAGTAGCATAAGGAACCTAAAGCACAACCTTCCTCCTGCATAACTTTACTCTGTTCTAAATTCCCAGTGGCTGCTTCAGGACTGATCATAACCAAACCATTCGGCAGCGTAAGGGCACTTCCTCTGCAGAAGTAGCAGTCTGCTGCGGATTGCTACTTCATTTTCTTTCACTACAGTTTTTTCACTAAATTTATATATTATTTTGTTTAATGCTGTTAAAGACAAAGGGCCCTCTGTACTGAGCAACCACATTAAAACATGCCTATTAAACCTCACCCTGTGAAACCACAGGGGCTGACTGCTGCAGGCTTTGGTGGCAGTCATGCTGATGTTTCTAGTCTTGAAGATTACGGAAACCGAGCGTAGAACAACGTCGTTATGGTTGGAAAGGCTGGAGGTTTGGTGGTAGGAGAATGAGAACAGTGCATGAGGAAAGGCTTGCAGATCTCTGGCTTGCAGAAGACCATCCAGTTGCCTTCACCTAAGGTGGAAAAGGAAAGAGAGTGAGGGCTGTCCCTCCACGGCTTGTTGATAGTTTGTCAAGCAGGGGTTGGAAGGAGGCTCCAGTGAACAACTGGGCATTCCTGTCATTTCTGTCCTCCAGCACCTAATGCTGATTCATAATCTGGATCTCCAGGAATCCCTTCATCCATCTCTGAAGCATGGTCACTGCTTTGCCTTGCAGGGAACGGAAACTTAGTTATAATCTGCTATAGAATTGGGTGTAGCATTTTAGCCCTCTCACCTTCCCGCCATGGAGGGACTAAGCATCATTAGTAAATTGATTTTGGCTGAGCTTCTCTCCCGGACTGACATCCACAGCGTGCCTCTCTCTACCATGAAGTCGTGTGTGAGTGCAACTCTGCTCTGAGAAAATGGATCCAGACCCAAAACTAGCTGAGGGCAAAGATCTCCAACATCCCAGAGCAAGGGGGATTAGATCACATGCAAAGCAAACACCTTGCCAGTGGTTGCATGCATAGGCTGAAGCAACCACATATCCCACAGCTCCAATACAAAAACATTGACCTGAACGGCAGCCAGGTCATTTTTAAAGAGAATGCACCATTCTTGAGCAATTTTTCCAGCTCATCCCACGCAAACAGGTTTTCCTTGAACACCGCACGGCAGCATTTACCATCTCATGCCAGCTTTTTTTTCCCCTAATTGTAAGGGGTGGGAGAGCTGTCACGTATCACTTTGTGTCTCCGTGCTGGTGAGCACAGAGTCTGAGCGGTGTATCCTCAGGGATACAAAATCCAGTGCTAAACCATTTCATGTGACCAGTTCTGCCGAAGTCAGACAAGATTCCACTTTTCCACAGAAATCTGAGGCTTTCAATTTGGCACATATATACCCATCTAATAACATGGCCTTCCTCTTCTCATCACCACAACAGCCTTCCCAGAAAGGGTACATTGACTCTTCCCAGTTTGCATGCAGTGGGTTACACTGCAGAAGCAGCGTTGATCCTTCAACACTGGCACTAGCTATTGGTGTCTGTGATATTTTGCTAAATTAGCTACATTCTTGGTGGTAAAAATGGGACGTGGTGGGAAAATAGTCTGTAAAGTCATGGGCATAGCTAACATCCCACACATTTCTGGCCCAACGTAACCTGTGCCCACTCTAACCTGGAGTTTAAGCTACTGTGAAAACAGGGAGTTTTTAAGGTCTTATTTGGCCCAATTTATCAACTTCCACCGCACAACAGTACCTCGGGGCTGTATCACCAGATATATTAATTGTACTTCTTGGTTAGTGGTGAGTGATCGACATGTGTTATTTGTTCCTAATTAAGAGAATGAAATGGGAGAGCTGGAGGGATGTTTCGAGGAGAGCAGTTCTGCTCCTTGAAAGACACCCCTTTTTGATCCAAGCTTGCAATCTCATCACATCCCTCATTTTTGCATGCAGGAGGGACGGGGAAACGAAAGCTGCACTGCCTCTCCTGCTGTCTGCCCCTTCGAACCATGTACATTGGCCTGATTTGAAGAGCAGCAGAAAAATTGTATTTATTCCAAACAATCTAACAAAAATTTCCCATGTTGTCTCATTCAGTAGAAAACTGATATTCTATTTCTTCCTTGATCAAATTTGATCACCCTGAAAAGTCCATTAATTTTAACCCGCCAAAAAAGGACAGGGGGATATAAAACTTCAGCCACAAACAAACAAACAAAAAATTAATAGAAATTGAGTATTTTCCTTTATTTGCACTAAATAATGCTCAGAAGTGGCAAATGCCTAGGGAAAACTGTTTCATCACAGAGTTTTACAAGGGAGAGAAGCAGCAAATCTTATAGTCATGCAAAGGTGGATTGAGCCCTGTCCCTATGCAATGCTGGAGGCAGACTGAGTAACCTGGTAGGTCTCCTGTACCTGTCCTGTCAGACCTATTTCAGAGTATTTGACATAATTCTTAGCTAGCTGTCAGGCACAGGAGCAGCTTCTGGCTAGGATCACGACTGTTCCTAGCTGGAACTCCTGTGTTTGACTGCTGTATTCATGAACGTCGAGCAAATACCTGTTAGGAAAGAGAGAGGATGAGCCAGGTTCTTCACAGTTTGTAGTCCGCGGGCCACTCATCACTGCCAGAGGATTCACTGTGCTTTGGCAGGGAGGAGAGGGAGTTTCAGATAACAATTCTCACACGCACAAGCCAACAGAGAAAACAATGATAAACACACAAAGAAAAACACGGCTTAACTTTGCTTTAGCAACCTATGAAAACCACAGCAGCAGTGCTGCACAAGGGGGGATTTGCACACTTAAGTCCAAAAATTAAGTGGCTGCGGGAGTGAAAAAACATTGACAACTGCTAATATATTATGCAGTATTTGTCTGAACATCCTGAGCATCTGAATTTTCCCCTTAGTGAGCTACATTAGGCTGCAGAGCAGCCTGCTGTCAGAAAGCTTTGGCAGTAACGGTGGAGAGGCTGGATGCTCTTGGCATCCATTTTGACAAGTCTATTGTGCAGATGGATTCGCAGACCGGCACTAGGTATCGAGAACAGTGGCCTCTTCTGTGACCGGGCAAGAGCTGTGGCTCTCCACACGTTGTGCGGTATCCGCTTTGGCCTCCGGCACAAAGCCCTGTGAGCAACAGAGCTGGGACCACGTTGCCTCTTTGTATGAAGTCTGGGCAGACACATCCAGGTCACTCGCTCCAGACAGCATTCATGACCTGCTTTTTTGCCATCTTCCAGTTGCCCAGAGGAGAGCTCGGTGCCTTGGCAGGCGCTCTGCCTCTGTCCCCAGGGTCCCTGGGCTGTGCTGCCTGCTGGAGCATGGCCGGAGCGTGTGGCAGCTCAGGCACTTGGGAAAAGGCCACCACGTCCTGCTTGGATGTGATGTGCCTCACGCCACGGTGCCTTTTGAGTTCATTTAGTCACACAGCTCATTCTTCACTGGCTGAAGAGAGATCCAAGAATAGGATTTAGCTGTAGCTCACCTTCCCCTTCCTTTTCCTCCTTGATCCTTTAGGAGGAATAAATGCAAAAGAGAATGAAGGTCGTCCACAGCCAAGGCAAGTCCACGCTAATCTCTCTCTGGAGCCTTGGTGGAGTCCAGCATTCAAGCTCCGGGAAGTATTGGGAAATGGACAATTGAGCAGGAAAGGCCAGCTTTTGGTAGCTGTGAAAAGGAGAGGCACACTTTACCCATGCCATAGAGTGAAAGGTGAGGATTTCCCTCTCCTCCCAGGCTTTGGACACTAAGGTACGTGGGCTGGCAGACTGGAAGACAAAAGACGGTGCCACAACTTCTTGTCAGGCTAACAGGGAGGGACCGCACTGGAGAAAACACAATGGCTTGAGGATGACTTTCACACTCACGGGGCAGCTCACTCTGTGCATACCCCTCCTGTGCTTTTTAGTAGATGGCATTTTTAGTAGATGGCCTTGTATGCATTGAGAGGGAAAGAAAATCTGTCTGATACTCCATTCGTCTAGAAGATCTTCTCTTTTGTTTCTGAGGCCAGCTGTTCATCTCAAAAAAGACTTTTCTCTGCCATCCCGGAGAGAGAACTGGAAGTGCAGGATCAGCTGAAAAAGATGAACTTGCTGCAAGCAAACCCAACACCCTCTGCAACATCGAAGAGACCGGAAACTTTGCTTGCTTTGTTTCTACACAACTGATCAATTGAAACCAATCAATGAAACACTGTGGGTTAGCATGTTCCTGCCTCCACCGCGCAAGGCTTGTGGTGCCGCCTGATCTGAACAGCAGATCGGAGTTAGCACACACACCAACAGACACACAAGCACACTTTCCTCCAGTGAGATCCCAAGTCCTCCTGCAGGCTTGTTTTGGCTCTCAGTAAGGAAAGGCCAGTTCAAAGCAATCATCCCAGGTGACAGGATATCTCATGGATGCCTAATTATTATCTACAGCTCAGCTTGGATAAAACAGAGGTTTTGACATCCCTTTCCTCCCAAGCCTTCTCCCTAAATCTTCGAAAAACACTGGGCAACACGAGGTGTTATCTGCCATGCAGACATGGCTCCTGAATGCCACCTCACACCTCTCTTTCAAGGTCCATGAATTTAGGCTGCTGTGGATTTTTTCAAGCCCAGCTTCTCCAGCCCTGCAGGTAAAACTCTTGCATACCTCTTCCTTCTTCTGTTACTAAAGTACCTTCCATGGGCTCTGCTCATGCTTCACTCTTACCCATTCAGGATACTGCCATGGAGATTTTTCTCCTAACCTCTCCCTTTTGTCTTGCTTCCCAGTCTGTATCCCTCCGCTGGCTCCTCCCTTCCCATAACATCAAACTCAGGTCTTCACTGTCAAAGCCCTGTGACTTCTCTGACCATGGTGATTCCCACCAACAAGCCCATGATGGCAACTTCTGTGGCCAACCTCCTCATACCTTCTATTACGTCTCTTTGGAAAGGCTCTTCAGAAACATCCACGAATCAACCCCATGACAGTCCCCCCAGTCCCTGATAGAAACACATCTTTGTCCCCAGTACAATGCTCAGGTTGCCACACAACATATTGACAAACATCGCTTTCCTTCCCATGTGCCCCTCTTTGGCTAAGCCCACCCATTTTCCTATGTCTCAATCTTGGAATAGCAAACGTAAGGGTTTGTTGCGTAGCACAGCTTAGCCCAGCTGCAGCTTCTCGTCCTATGGCAACAGAAACCAGGAATAATAATAGCAAGGTGGTGACTCATTAAAACCAATAACCTCAATAATTAGGCTTACTTAACTTTTCCAATTGTATAAACAACTAAAAAAAAAAAAAGATCTTAAGCTTTTCCAATATTTTTTACTTTTCCGGTTTCTCACACAGAAATTGTCAGCATTGGGCACTTGTCTCAATCAAATTTCCTCTCTACAAAACAGTAAATTCACAGAGTGAGGTGAAACGTTTGCTTTGGCCATATTCTGTTAATGCTGAAGACTCTCCAGCACCTCTTTGCTTCTGAGTAAGGAGGAGCCCAGCTGCAGCCCTGCCTTGGTGCTGACACTGTTCCAGCTGCTGTTGCTATAGGAAAAAAAACAAAGGCAGAACTGTCCAAGTTTCAAGTTCCTGAAAAATCTGTTTAAATCAGCAGGGATAGAGTCTGGATGCAAATTTCTTTCCTGATTTGATGCTCGGTGGGTGCATCGCTGTCATCCACCACTGCATTCAGCTGCTGCTGGTGGTACAGCCTCTTCTCTGCTACCCCTGCTACCTGCTCCGCTCTAAATAACCCTTACCTGCCCATCGCCTCTTGCCAGAGGCAGAGAAGGAGGCATGGACCAAGACAAGAACTGCCTGTGGGATTAGGAGAGCGTGTTTGTGGGACAAGGAACCATCAGAAGGAGGAAAGCACTTGGGAGAAGGCACCTGAGGGACAGCTGGAGAGGCAGCCTGGGGGCAAGTGGGGCAAAGAGACTGGGACAAGGTGGCTGGTGAGATAAGGAGGAATCCTGATGGAAGAGGGTGGAACAAAGGACACAAGGAGCCAAGGAGGAGGATATGAAAGAACTGGGCTGAAAAGGGGACAAAGGGACCAGACTGGGAAGAGAGATGGGCATCAGATCCCTAAGCAAAGCCTCACGCTCCACTCCCCTTCTCTGTCCTTCTCCTTGCATTTTGGGCACACCAGGACCTTGTGTTCAACTTTGTCTTTTTTTTAATTGCGAAGGATCTCAGTACCCTGCAGCGCCCAGGCAGACGGGCAGCAGGAGTGGCTACTGAACCAGTGCTGCCCTGGAAATGGCTGCTTAGACCCCTGCAAGGCAACTGCCCTGATGCCAGGGGGGAAAAAGCCTTAGTGTAGACAAGACCTCAAGAACTTGACCTCCAGGCTGTCAAACCTGTCCCATAGCCCTCACACACCCCCTCCAAAAAAACCCCCATGAGTAGAATAATATGGTGTTAAAAATGGAAAGTGCTTATGGAGAGAGATCAGCTTGCGTCGTTATGCAGTTATGCAGTTTTATGGAGTTCCTTTTGATGTAAATGTGTGAAATTACACATTTATTGCAAGATTCAAATGTAGCCATGGCAACGTGATTATCAAACAGTTGCATATGGAAGTGTAAATCCATACAGGTTTCTGTCTGGCGAGATTAAACTGCCTAGGGACAGGACTCAATGTACACGAAGCCCAGGCCCTCCATGTCCAAAAGGAATCAGCTCTGGCTTCTGTGCGTGTGAAAATTTCATTTCTTTGCATCCAAATTGTCTCCATTCAGCTGGGCTCACCACCAAGCAGATGCAGAAGGGCAGCTAAAGAAGCCGCTACCCTCAGCAGAGACGCAGCATCATGCACCTCCCTGCACGCTGCTACACAGGGCAACTCTGCCTTCAAGGCTGGTTTAAACAAACTCCTTTGCTCTTCCTTGCAAGGGAAAAGGAGAGTTCAGCCAGGAGCTGTGTCTCCAGAGAGTAGGTTTAAGTTACACCTCGAGCAATCGTCAGGCTGTATTCATAGATTTACCATGCAAGAAAACAGGCTGAGCAGCCAACAGCACCGTGTGCTCAGAGCTGCCAGGGCATTCCCCCACCCACAGTTCGCTTATGTGACAGCGATTTGGTGACATCCGAAGAGGGGACGAGCAAACCTGGCATGCGTACTGGCTGCAAGTAGAAAAAGGCTGTGCCCTCACAGCCTCAAAACCGTGACCTTGCCAGCCATTCCTCGGAAACAGAGCCCGTCAATTAATTTTCCACAGCCACCAGTTACAGACTAAGGCACAGTATCGCAGCCAAGGAAAGTTTGTCGCAGTCTTCTCCCTTCTCCCCTGGACACGAAGCAGGATCCAAAACCTCATGTAGTGGTGTTTGCGCGTCGACTGTGCTCAGCTCAGAGTCCTGTCATGTCCAGACTGATGAGTGTATCATCAGGTGGACTGCGAAACAACCGCAAAACTGTTATTAAAAGAAAAAAGGGGGGAAAAAAAGGGGGGGACGTGCACCCCAGCACGGAAACAGGCCAGTGGGGAGGAAATAAAAGTTTTAAACAGACCTGCAAAGTTTGGCTGAACTTGGCTGTAAATGAAAACAGTAGTGGAAGTGCACAAATTCATCTTTGTTTTGCTATTGTCCAGAGACTTGAGGTGGCTCTTTCACTGAGAAACACAAAAGTAGGGCACAGTCCTCCAGCAGCCACCCGAAAGGTATTCACAGCCCTGAGGTTTGAGCATCTAAGGCAGGAGCCCTGGTATCCCTCTGTAATCAGCAGAAAAGCAGGTTATCTCCACAACAAGGTGGTGAGCAGCTTATTCGGACACCTAAAACATCTGATGGCAATGCCCCTGAGCTGTCATACAGGAATTCACAGGATGGTTTCCTCAGTAGGATGTTCCTATAGTTAATTAACCTCTGATCCTTTTTTCCAGCAGGAATCTCTCTTGTTTCTGTCTCCAGCAAATGGCTCTTGTAGGGCTTTGCCTAATAGATTAGACAGCCTGCTCAAACCTGGCACTTTCTTCTGCCACAGGTATTTCTGGGGACTGATCAAATCCCTTTTAACCTTCCCTCCTGCAAGGCAAACATACCGGAGCTCCACCATGCTCTTGTTTCCAAACCTTCCCAGTATGTGAAGTCCCAGATCAACTGTCCTCCTCGGTTTCTCTGCATCATCACGTTTTATAGCAGAACCTCTTTACTTTTTCTCAGGGACTATTTTAAATAGTACTGTTTCACAGGAAATTTTTGGCTTGAATAAAATATAGGCTCTCGTCACTAAAGACAGCCGTTTCTCAGTAAACATGAGGCTTTTGATTTTAAAAGTGACAAATATTGTTTCTTAATTAAAAAAAAGATTAATTTCCCTAAGCCATTTTAGAAAATTAATAAAAGCTATTGCTGTGCTAATTGCTATTACCCAAACAATTTTCACATCAGCTCCTGCCTGTGGCCATGCAGATATGGGTCATTCTGCACACAGACCTGCCATTCCAGGCTGCAGCAGATTAAATATCTGATTTTTGGTTAACCATGAATTATCGCTAAAATAAAGGCACCACAGCCCTGCCATTAACGCTGCCCTGATGCAATGCCCAGACTCCCACAACGTGGGAGTGCCGGTGTGCTGCCGAACCGCCCAAGCCATGCTGCCACGGCATCTGCTCCCCAAACTTGCTGCTTGAGAAAATGGACCAAGCCCCTCTAAGAGGGGAGACGAAGCTGCTGCCTGCATCTCCTCGTTCCCCTCGCTGCACTGCCCTTTATAGTCCTTTGATCTCCGTAACCGAAGAATACTAATGGGAGCGCTAGAGTCTGAAGTGGCTTAAAGCCATTTTCTTTATTGCTGGATTACTGCTGGGAGGATATGAAATCTGCCGGCACTCGGCTCAGAGCAAGTCAAGAGCTTTCTGCTGCTCGCAGACATGAGTATGCTAAGCGTACTGGCCTGCCTCACTACAGCACAGCTAACTGCTTTTATGAATGGAGTTAAAAACAACAGATGCTGTGAAGCTGTTGCTAAGAAGCTTTTTTTTTTTTCTGGTGTCCTGACTGCTCCGGCCAATGTAAGCCACAGCACTCCCCAGCACCGCACAGCCCTGAAATCAAGGAAGCGGGCAGGAAAAGAAAAGCACAGGTTCCCTATCTGTTCTCAGCCTGCGTTTCGTTGAGCAATTATACAATTCCTGATCTGCGATTATTCCTGGCAAGGTTTATTCATCTCATGGGAGACTTTTGGAACAACACGGTGCTTTTGTAGGGAGTGTCAACCACCAGGCGAACGTGCCTTCCAGATCTGATTTTTTTTTTTTTTTAAATATGTAAGTAATTGTTTCTTTACAGTTTGGTCTTTGCCTTTTAATGACTCACATTTCTACCTTGTCAGCTTTCAACACAGTCCCTGCCCTCCCTCCCAGTACTACAATCCTCCCAGATCTCACCCACTGTGCCAGGTCACCCAAGGTGAAATCGTGAAAGACGAGAATCCATTTTGTCGGCGCCCTGTCCAGATGTTCTGCTTACGGGGGCTGCTTTTAGGGGGCTGCAGAGACTACGGGCACGGCAATCAGAAGGCATAAAAAATGAGGTGCAAGCCTGCCTCTAACACATTCAAATAGAGGTTTGTCTGTATTTATTATTTGGACAAATCCAGATGCATTTTCACGGAGACGGCGACAGACTCTGATCCCCAGTACTGCTTCTGTGCCAAGTGTCTCATTCCTGTTCCAGCCTCCTGCAGTGCAAAAGTGCTCTTCAAAATAAAGAGGGAGAAAGCTTAAACATTCATAAAACTAATTCTTTAGCTTTAATCTCAGTGAAATATGACTGCACCTTTTTAAGAGGGGTTTTTTTGTATAACTTTTCCCCCTTCACTCCTCTCCAAAAATGTATTCAGCTTAAGGCAGGGAGCAATTGTGGAAAATTTCAGGCTGAATGGTTAAAGCATGGCCAACTTGTAAAGTAATTGGAAACATAGAAAGGAAAGTGTTTGGCAACATGGGATAAAAGTTTGCTATGTAAGTGGAGGACTCCTTTTTATTGCAAGCTCTCCTCTCTCTGATATGTTAATTGTGTTTTGCCTGATCCCTTGACAGTTCATTAATTTTTTGTCCAATTGCAGGCTGTTGAGTGCAGATAAATTTCAGGCTATTATGGGAACACCCTAGAAGTTTGTATAGAAAGGAAACTCTCTGTTTCCTGTATCATCCTTCTGGGGATCTTGAAAGAGTTCACAAAAGCCACTTAAGCAAACTTTCTTTGCTGGATAACGGAAGGAAAGGAAACTGTGAACAAGCAAACACCACTCAATTCCATGAGACAAGAGATACTCATAGGTCATTAGAGAGAAAGTAAAGTCAATGAATGCAAGACACACACACACAGAGAAAGTATCTTGTACTCTAAAAATAATGGAAATTTCTGCACCTGCACACTATTTGTGATATATAAAAAGGTAAATCATGCCAACTGCCAGTAAGACGGGTGGTGGAATATCCGTCCCTGCGATGCGTGAAATCTTTTTGAAGTTTTTTGCTGTTCAAATAATGTATCATGGGCTAAGTTGGAAATGGTCATGGATCAGCTGAACAGCTTCACTTTCTTCCTGTCATTAACAACACGGTTGCCAAAGGTCTGCTACAACCAGCTCTGTATTTTTTGTCACGTACAGATCGAAAGTGAAGGTCTGAACAGCTGTAAGTTTTCCTGGGGCTGGCTTCAAGCACAAAACTCAGACAGAGCTCAGAGGGCTGGAGTAAAACACAACTTCAGGTGTGTAAATGCAGCCTCTGCCTCCAAACCCTGGAAATATTGGGGACTCCAATTTATAGGCTTGTCCCTGTATCTGAATTTTACACCAGTTTTCTAAGGATGTGAGATTGGTCCAACAGTATGCCCCCTTTTCTTTTAAAAGGAAACTTTTAAACCTCTTGGCTTCAGCTGCATTTCAGAGGGAGATCAAAACCAGAGAGTGGATGAAATGGTGCAAGTTTGTTAAAATAAGTGTGTAGAGGAGGACATTTGCAAGTAGCTCATGTGGAATATAGATTTTGTGGTATTTTGATATGAGGAAATCCACATGGTGGAGGAAGCTTGTACCTGCTTAAACCACAGGAAAACTTCTGGTCGAAGTTTGCTGTCAACAGCAAGGCACAGACCTGTAGGAAGAAATGGTTTACAGGAATACTTGGATAATAGTAAGCAGAGCAAGGAGTGGGGAAGGGAGTGAAAGGGAAGCAGTACAGCAGCATTTCTCATTTCTGGGAAGTGAAGTTCAAAACAAGCCAGAAGGGATGACATGAAGCTGACATCCCCTACAAAACACACTCACCCCTCTCAGAAGAGGAAGAGGTTGTGCAGCAGGGTGATTGAAGATCAATATGAAAGGATGAGGCCATCTGACAGGTCATTTTCAGGACTATCTGTTAGGAGAAAACAATCTAAATTTCATCTCAGTTCCGTGCCCCATAGTCCCTGAATACTCCTCTGAACTTCTCCAGCCACACTCCAACCACAGCCTCACCAGACTACACTGAGAGGTCGTGGGGAACAGTGTTGCTCGTCAGGGGTCGAAAAATAAACCTCTGAAGGCAATGTCATGGGCTTGTTGGGCATCTCAGAAGGGAGGAGAAAGACAGAGTGAACTACGGAGCCAGCACCAGCAGGTCTCCAGTTTGGGTCTGATAGATGATAAGAAAAAATGGGAGGTGGCTGGTATCTGCTCTGTACCTGTTGTATCATTGAAGAAAGGATTTCTGTCTCCAAGGGCGCTGACTGGCAATTTTTGAAAGGCATTTAAGAAAATATCAATTGTGAAAACATTTTTTCTGGCAGATTCTGCAACATATGCTTCTGGTCTGACCAAAACCACTAACAGGGAAAAAAAATGGAGTGAAGAAAATACATGAAACTTTTGCCAGCTGGAAAAAAAATATTTTGTTCAAATTTGAGCAATCCATTCAGGCCAGTTCTTGTTTAATTGGGACTGGAGAGGGCCTTTTTTGGAGAAATACAACTGATTACTTGTCAGGAAACATCCAAACTCCTCAAAAACATTTCTCCTCGTCTCTTCTCAAAGTTCTCTGCAGTAACAGTGCTTCCCTGGGGAGCTTGTTAAACCTCCCAAAAAACCTCACTGCTAGGAACTTTCTCTCCTCTCAGTTTTATTAACTTCTTTATCTTAAGCCATAATCTCTCAAGTCTGCTCTTGAGTTTGCAAATAATCTCCATTCAAATACTTACCTTTTGAGCTTCTGTCATCTTTCTGTGCTTTGGCCCAGGTGAGCGCTAAGACGTCCTTATGGAGAGCATCCATCTGTACCCAGCATAAATGCATTGCCAGTCCAGAAAAATGGGCTGAGACCCATTCAAGGAGAAAGGATCTTTATTTCTGCTCTGACATATTCAGAAAATACTCCCTGCTGCATTTTATTCACTAATAATAGGAGAAGAAAAACAGTAATACAAAACATTTGGTCCCACCAAAGCAGCCCTTGGGTCTTTGAGGTACTTAAGTTAGGAGCTTAGTCGCTAGGTTCCCTTTAAAAATAAGAAAAGAAGCTGCTGAACTGATAGGATTGCCCAAGTAAGAAGAGCAGCAGGAAAGCATGTCTTTATTACCTTCCTGGTTTCTTTGCTGTTGGCACAGTGTTCACACACAGAGCTCTACAAAAAAGCAGTGCCACCTCCAGGTCCCTCTCCAGCAGATTGTGTCGTAGCCTTGGGAAGGTCTAAGAAGTGTTTGAGAAAGATGATGAAATTGCTTGAGAAGGAACTGGAAAGTGTACCTGTTTTTATAGGGGTCAGAAGTGAGAACTGGAGGGTGACTTACCCTTGAGTACTGCATCCAGCTCT
>VZTQ01000668.1:0-24505 GCA_013400755.1 Pelecanoides urinatrix
GGCCGCGGTGAATGCCACGGTGCAGCCTGGCGGCGAGGAGCCCAGCGGTCCCGCGGAGGAAGCCCAGCGCGTTAGATCTGTGAACACCGCTGGGGTGATGCTCGCAGTAGAGTCACAGCTTTAAGGCTTCATGGAGGGACCTGCCCAGCACCCGAAGCATCCCCACGTGCTGCTGGGCCCACACCAGCGTCCTCCTGCGGGAACAGCATCTCAGGGGCCCGGAGGAGCAGGGGCCCCTGATCCCTGCCTGACAGCATCCTTTTTGGCTGTGCCGAACCTGCCCCACCGCTCGGTGCGAGCGGCACGATGGGGAGAGAGTTATGCATAAAGCGAGCGCAAGGAAATCTGTCTCTTTGTGAGGGAGAAAATGTCATTCTCTACTTAGTGCTGCTTTGCATATTCTTTTGTAAACACAAAACTGTTGTTGGCAGCAAAAATTGCTTTTCTGTGAAAGTTACGGGGTCACAGCGCAGGTGGAACAGCACGGAGGGGACGAACAAGGTCAGCTGGGCTCATCTGCAATGTCAGGCCGGATTCTGCTTGGTCCTTACGTCACCCAGGTGCCAAACACGCATCCGAGCCGTTCGCTCATCAGGACTGGAGTCAAACCGGGTGCTGTGCGCGGGCGCAGACCCCGCATCTCCCAGCAGCAGCTTCTTCACCCCCGGGGAGGTAGAGGCAGGGCGGGCTCGGGCTCCGCTCCTCTCCCGTGGCACGAGCTCTGCGTCCCGGGGGCTGCCCCGCACCCCCAGCACCCCTCCGTCGGTGGGGCCACATCCTGCCCCTCGCTCGGCCGTGCCCTGGGGCGAGCGGCTGCCGAGGGCGGGGGGGGGTGAGCGCTCTCAGCAGCAGCGGTGTCCGAAAAGGTGGCCGGCGCTGTGCCAAAGCAAAAGTCAAGGTAACGATAAAAAAATTGATAAAAATCAAAATTGTCCTGGGCTGCTGGAGGCAGCAGAGAGCGCGCGTGGGGTTTGCAGCGAGCGATGGGGAAGGGCGAGACGCGGGGCTGGCCCCGGCGGTGGGGTGGCCGCAGGAGGTGACCGAGGAGCCGGCTCCACGGGGGGCTGCTGCCCGTCCCCCGCCTCCCGCCCCGCCGGAACGCTGCCTCACCCAGCAGAAGTGGCTAACAAATCTCCATATGGCAGCCGGCTTACGTTGGCGGCCCCAAATCGAGTTAGGATGAGTAAGTGGAATTATATTTCATTGTTATTTTTAATATTTGAAATTTAGCCTGTATTGGAGGCACGATATTGCTCGGTTTGCGGAGTACACATAAAATAGCAGCTAGTGACATGATCTCCATTTCAGAGGAACCCAGGGAAACATCAGAAGGAGAAGCACGTTCCAGAAAGAATTTTTTTTGGGGGGGTTTCAGTGGCTCTAATACTGATTGAAATGTTGTAAATCCAAGGTAGCAAATTCTATTAGTATCTCATTTGCAAGAGTCTTAACTGTGAAGAATGAATTGGATTATTTTGAAGGGAAGTGAAAGGTTTATGTGCTGTAGGGCCGAATCGGAGGGAAATCCAAGCGTCCTGACAGAGACGCCCCACCACAGCCCCGCCACCGAGCACCTCATTCTGCAGTGAGAGGGGTTTAGCATAGAATCATAGAATGTTTGGGTTGGAAGGGACCTTTGAAGGCCATCTAGTCCAACCCCCTGCCGTGAGCAGGGACATCTTCAACTCAGAGCCCCGTCCAACCTGACCTTGAATGTGTCCAGGGATGGGGCATCCACCACCTCTCTGGGCAACCTGTGCCAGGGTTTCACCACCCTCATTGTAAAACATTTCTTCCTTCTATCTAGTCTGAATCTCCCCTCTTCTACAGAATCGTAGAATGGTTTGGGTTGGAAGGGACCTTTGAAGGTCATCTAGTCCAACCCCCCTGCGTGGGCAGGGACATCTTCAACTAGATCAGGTTGCTCAGAGCCCCATCCAACCTGACCTTGAATGTTTCCAGGGATGGGGCATCTACCACCTCTCTGGGCAACCTGGGCCAGTGTTTCACCACCCATCATAAAGAATTTCTTCCTTATATCTAGTCTAAACCTACCCTCTTTTCGTTTAAAGTCATTACCCCTTGTCCTATGGCTACAGGCCCTGCTAAAAAGCCTGTCCCCATCTTTCTCATAATCCCCCTCTAAGTATTGAAAGGAGATTTAGGTGCTTCATCACCTTCGGACTGATCTCTGCTGGCAGAGTTGTTCCCAGACCCAACCCTGCAGGGCGGTTTGGGTGCTCTGGCCCTGGCACCGGTGCCCCATGCCCAGGGTTTCTCCGTGGGAGCCGTGGCCGGTGCCGGCGCGGAGCCGGTGGCGCGGCAGCGGTCAGCGGTGAGCACGGACAACCCCGCCGGGAGAGCCCACATGCAAAGCTGGGATCCAAGCCGCAGCCCTGTTTAAATGGGACTGAGGAATATGAATCATATGGTGCCTTTGGAAACTTTGCTCCTTGTCTAGAGAAACGATTTACAGCTCTTTCAGATTATAAGACATTTTCTGCCCTACTTAGAATTGGGGCAGATTTCCAAAAATGTTTGTGTATTAAAAGATCCGGCAAAGCTCTCACCGGGTCCTTCAGAAAGAGCTAAGCATTGACACCCGTGACAGCGAGCAGCCGAGTTTCCAACGATGTATCGCGTGCCTGTCTAGAAAATTCCCATTTAAAGGAGTGATCCCCACGTGTCGCAGTGCCAAGCAGAGCAGCGCCCATGCCCCAGACCCTCAGAAGGCGTCTTGACACCTCTGAAGCCAACAGCTTTGGCCATGGGCGTTCGCACCGCCTGAATGTCTGTGTCTGGGGCCAGCGGAGGGGAGCGCGTGCCTCCGGAGGAAAACCGGGAGCCCCCACCGCGGCGGTCCGGCGGCTGAGCTCGGTTGCTCTGCGGGGCTTGCAGGTGCTGGAGCTGAGGAAGGTGATGGCAGCAGGTAGCACTGCTGTCCCACGGGCATTGCTGAGCCTCCTGGGGAGGACCTCGCAGGAATCCTCTTGAAAAACAGAGCCTCCCTTGGTGAGATGCCGGGCAACCTTCCCCCAGGATCTCGCACCCTGCCCTTGGGGTGCTGCCGTGTCAGCGCCGGGGAAGAGGGAGGTCCATGGGATGCGCTGAAGGTGCAACGTGCAGCAAAGCTTCCCTCGTCCCCTGGAATAAGGCTGAGCACATTTAGTCATGTTGGCTTAGTCCATGCAAAGGGGAGCAAGGGAAAAAGTGGGAATGAATTGGTGAAGGAGAATCTGCAGCGGGGGCTGCGGCGCCGAGGCTGTCCGGGTGGAGGTCCCTCGGCATAATGTTCTCTCAGAACTTCTGAAAAACTCCATTAGCTCCCTCTGCTTGAAGGTGACATTTATTTTCAATTCTCCCCACAATACGATGATGAAATTACATGAACTTTAAATCAAACTTTAGTGCGACAGGATAAATAAGCCTCACAGCTGACTGCACCGAACTGGCGTCGGAACAATCGCGCCGGCGCTGCAATTTTATCACCTTAACAAATGTTTGTTTTCCATTTGCATTTGACAATGGAATTAATAAACTATTTTACCAATTTAAGTTTTATGAAAAGTGTATCTCACGGCTCGGCTCCTGACCCCACTTATCGCATTTATAGAATTTGTAGTCTTTACAGAATGGTAAAACGAGGCACTTTCACTGTGCCGTTTCAAAGACCTCGCTTCCAATTTTCGTGGTAATAGTAAGGGCGCTTAACAACAATGGTCCGTTGGTCTGGTTTGTCTCTTACCTGCCCTGCAGCCACCGGGCAATTGTTAAATGCAAAAGCCACAAAAGCAGATAACAAAATAGACCATTAGCGTACAGGCTTTGGCCACAATGGTTTCAATAATAATTAATATGCAGGATAGCTAGTCGTGTCACACACCATTTCAGACTCGAATTGCATCTGTCAGTCCAAATCCTGACTCCATGCGAGGCATCCAGCACCGAATCTAGTTAGACAGCTAACTGAATTAAAACAAAAATCTACAGATGCATGATAAATGCACAGGATGCTATGTCACACATGAATGACTTCTGTGCAGGCCAAATGACAGATGTATTTCCTCGACTCCAGGCCAGACTCCAGCACAAACCACTCTTCATTTATCAATAATTGGGCCTTAATTTCATTTGGCAGTGCTAGAGCAGCATGCTCAGCTTCCTCTCCAATAGACTAACACTAATTAGACTTTTTTGGGGGCATCAATCTTTTTATTTTATCCTCTAATAATCAACCATAAGCATAGCTATATCTTGCCTTTTTCGAGGGACATGGTAGGCTTTACCCATAACTCATTATTAGCGATAATGGAATGGGAATGGGAACCGTTCTATTATTTATGTCTGAGAGAGAGAGCGGCACCAAGGCAGGAGCAGGGGATCATATTCTGCCTATTCACATTGAATCAATGTCTTGATTCGTTTGCCACCTCTTTTGAATAATAAATGTCATGTTCTATTAGTCCTTATATACCAAAAAGGGGATTTTAGTTAAATAGAGTCTATTTATCAGGGAGATTTTGGGGTAGAGTTAAATACAGGCACAGCAATTCGGGTGTAAATGTGGCACACAGTATCCAGGCACTGGGTCCGTTATGGTTCAATCCTGGAGACTGCTGAGTACTTCTGGGCAGTGCTGGGCGACTCGACGCCGCTTAAAAAAGATTGTCCCCACGGGAATTATGGGCACCAGGCAAGACTGGGTTTCTTAACTTCCCGGGTTAGTGACGGCAAACTGTAAGATCCAAAAGAAACTGATCCTGTATAAGATTTTCCCCTATACGCCAGCACATGCAGGTGTGTGTGGGTATGTGCATATACATGCGTACATACACACACGCGTGTATTTATAGGGAAATGAAAGAAGGTACATGAGAGCCTGCATATGCATAAAGGCAGAGATCGGGTAACCGTATATAAATAAAGCTTATTTACACCGCACATTATGGCATCAAAGGATTTATCCCTGCAGAGCCGAGCTTTGCAGCTAAACTCCCTGCAGTTTCAAATGCAGTGATTGAAGTGACCTTGGTTTACATAAGTTTTGATCTTATCACCTGTCTTCCCTACAAGCTCAGAGGCGAGCATGATCTCTCCAAAGCCTTTTTCTGCCTTCAAGTGACAGACTGAAAAGACTGTTCCCGTTTGCAGAGCAGACCTCGGCTTTGGGTAAGTGTTAAGCCCTATTGATTTGCTCCAGGGATCAGGGCTGCTCCGCGCCGCTCGCGCTCCCCTCAGTGTTTTCGCGCAGAGCGCTGTGTTTATTGGCACAGACTAAATCACTGATGTGGTCCTCGGGGCTGATTGCTATGCCCAGATGATCTGTTGGAGTTTGCTGCATGATCCAATCTATGGCATAATTGAAGAGGATGAGGAACAAAATTCATCCTCGTTTCACCCCAGTAACTACGCCAAATTCAACAGAGAGCTCTCCATATGGTCCAACACAAGTTAGGTAATGTGTATATTATGCCATAATAAATGAAGTCTCATAGGTCTTAGTGGCTAGTTATTATCAAAGATCTTTCCTAGCAATTCATTGTGATTGGAACAGAATGCAGCAACTGGAAAAGTGATAAATAGTGCTGCCGTGCAGTTATGATAGTGATGGAAAAATCTGGGCTTGCAGTCTTTTGCTAAATAACAATGCGCCCACATGTGTTCGCACTCCACATTTGGAAAAGTCTACCGTTCTGAATTCAAAGTCATTTATTTCCAGGATGAATGCAGATGTATTTCAAGGGCCTCTTCCCAAATAAGCCGTGTAAGTCCTGGGAGACATCTCATCCCAGAGGGTAAGAAATCTGGGAGTGCTCATTAACTCTAGTGTTGTTCTAGCAAGTGAGCAGAGGCAGAGCATGCCTGGGAGTCAGGCTCTTCTTTCCTTTTACTCCGTGCCACCCAAATAACTGCAGTATTTAGACACTTCTTTAAGTTTTCAGGCAGTTCCTAAAACTTTTTTCCAGTCGGGAATGCACTCAGATTCACATCCTTCTTCTCCTTCTTTGTTGTTGCTGTTTTCTCATTATTACTATAATTAATTTTTTTATGTAATAATTAAATTTGCTCCAAAAAAAAAGGTCAGACGGGAATATCAGATCATGGAACAATATTCCACAGGGGTAGCAGAAGTGCAATTGAGGATGTATTTAAATACATGGCTGGACAAAGTACCAGTAAAAAGTTGGTTTTCTCTCCAGCTCCATTTCAATGACCCTTTGTGCATTAAGTAGCCATATATTATATTGCAATTCTGATAATTTATAGAATTATTTGTCACTGCTATCCTCTACAGGACAGAACTTTATTGTCAGTGTGATACCTGCCTTGCTTATTTATTTATTTCACTTGATGAGAACAATAAGGAGGCTCCTTCCTCCTCTCCAGGCGCTGCTGGCTGTTACACACACGTCTCTGCAGATAGAGAAGATCCAATAACCCAGAGGATATGCAGCCTGAATGCTTCACTTCATTAGAGTCTCTGACCCAACAGCACTTTTTCCCTTTCTCATTATTTTATTACATGTGGTTTTCAAACTAGGGGTTTACCTCCCAGCCATACCTTTGCTGTCTAAAGTAACCCCAGAGAACAAAACGCTATTTTTTTTCCATTCTGGGCATGAAAGCAAGAAAGACCAAGTCTCCACAGAAGTCTACCCCAACTCAACAGACTGATTTCCGAATTCAATTCCTGGTTATCTGAAGATGTGCAACTCCTTCTTCCGTCCAGTTACTCAAGCTGCAAGTCTGCCACTTAAAAAAGATTTGTTAATAGGGTTTCAGTGCACTGGGCCCTTAACATTTCTTTTTGCCTATAAACTAATTTTATTGTTTCACTATAGTGAGGAAAATTGTTGCACGCGTCTTGGAATGAGAAGTATTACCCTATTAAAGATAAACAGCTGATTAGCAAATAAGGTTTTTAAAAAATACTATTTTGGAGTAAATAAGAAGTTGCTAAGCTTAGTATTATTACGGAGTTTTTTACTTTCCTTCTTGCTTCCTCACGTCCACTTTCTCACCCTAAAACTCTGGGAAACGGCTGGAGCAGGGAGGCGTGGGCTGCGGCAGGAAGGCTCTGCAGAGGGACCTGGACAGGCCAGATCGATGGGCCGAGGCCAATGGAGGAGGTTCAACAAGGCCAAGTGCCGGGTCCTGCCCTTGGGCCACAACAACCCCAGGCACCGCTCCAGGCTTGGGGCAGAGCGGCTGGAAAGTGCCCAGAGGAGAAGGACCTGGGGGGCTGGNACGGCGTCACTCCGGAGCGCGGGGAAGGCGAGGGGATGGCTGGCACGCGGGGCAGAGCTGGCAGCCCCTCTGCTCCCCACCGGCGTGCCGCGGAGGGGCTGCACGGCGAGAGCGTCCCCGGAGCACCCACCGCACCTTCCCTCCCGCTGCCCCCGCTGATCGATACCTTCCTCCTTCCCAGACTTTTCTGGTCTGTTACCATGGCAATCCCTTGCCTCCGTAGGGTCCTTGTGAACTTGTTTACCATCCCAATTATAACGTTTTCAAATCCAGGCTGATTATGACAGCTCTGTGTCGCCCATCTGTGCCTGATCCGATCAGCACTTCCACAACAACGCACTGGCAGGTCACCACCGCCCCGCAGCACCCCCGGAAAGCCGCACGTCCCGGCGCCTGCGGCAAGCGGAGGATTCGCCGCCCAACGCCCAGCCTGCGGGGCAGACCGGGAGGGCAGAGGCACGTTGGGGGGCCATTCGCCACGCTGGCACCTCCCAAATTTCCTTTAAAGAAAGTAAAATGTAAAAATGAACTTTCCTGTTGACTTTGGGATCACGTCTCTGCTTGCGTCCTCATGGGATTAGACAGCGTGGAGGGGACCTGCCATACCCGTGGTGATGCTTCCAAAAGAGGGGCCAGAAGTGCCCCAGCCCCCGGCAGCCGGGGACCCCTCGACCACCCAGCAGCCACGGGGTGCAGGACCCCTCGACCACCCAGCAGCTGCGGGGTGCAGGACCCCTCAACCACCCAGAAGCCTTGGGGTGCAGGACCCCTCAACCCCCCAGCAGCCACGGGGTGACGGACCCCTCGACCACCCAGGCATGCCTGAGGATGCTTCGTGTAGAGTCTTTTTGTCTCCTGTCTGGTCCAGATGGACACGTCCGTGGTTGGGCAGGACCTGAGTGAGGACGGGATTTAATTCTTCTGAGACTGGACCCGCTGGCACCTGTGGGCACCAGCGACACAGGGGACGTGCCCACCTCGGGGACACAGCTTGTGCCACTGGACCATTAGGCTGTTAGAGGAATTTTGACCACCTGAAAATGGTCAAATTGTGAACGTGCTGATATAAACTCAGTAAGTCCTGCAGGTGCAATCAAACTCCCGCTATAATAATTACAGTGCACCTATGCCTTTTCTCCAAGTACAGCTCATGTGAGGCAGCCTGATATTAACAGACAGTAATTGTTGACGGTGTTCAGGTGGGTACAAGAAAATTGATTTTTTACAGAGCCTGGGTTTCAGTAATAAAAGTATTCCCAGGCACCGCTTGGGAAATCCCGGTGTCAGCAAGAGGGGACTGCGTCTGTCACGGAGAAGACGGGTCTGATGCTGCGCTGCCCTGCGGAGGGCAAGGTGTTGGTGCAGTTATCTCAAGGATTTATTTGGCCATAGGGTTGAATATTAAAAGTGGTTAAGATACAGACATTGAGAAAAAAGTAAAACCGAATTCCTTTTCCTTTGCTTCTTTTTACGACTACTGTTCAAAAAAACGGTGTGCTTTCACATCCTTTGGAAATAAGCCACTTTTTCTAGTAAAAGTGTGATTTGTCCAAGGCATTGGATGTTGTATAGCCAAAGAAAGGTTCATGGGACAGGTAGTGTCTCTTACAGTCAACAAAAACCAGACCAGCTTTGAGGCACACAAGCCCTTCTTCAGACCCTGCATATTCACAGCTAAATTTCATAAGGAAAACCTGTTAATTTAACAAAGAGGACAGGAAAAGGTACAAGAAACCAGAGGCTTTAACATACCTGCCAAAGAATAGATTGGAATGGATCTCTTAATCCTACAGGCAGGAAGGTACTGAGATCCATGATGGGAACTACAGCCAAATCATTTCAGGCTAGAGATAAGCAGGTTTTGGTACAAATTTTCAACAGGGATGAAAATTTAGCCATTGGAAACATCTAGCAAGGACTATAATAGGAAGCCTGTCCCTTCAAGTCTTAAAATCAAGACAGATATCCTTCTGAGAGAGTGTCTCTAGCTCAGCAGCAGGACTGTGCTGGATGCAGCTATTCTGGGATTTAGATTAAATTAAAGGATGATAATGGTCCCTTGTCTCTGAATCTGTAAAAGAAAAGTACACTTAAAAAAAAAATATGTGCTGGTGTCACTTGTGCCAACTTGTGACTCAACTGCAACATGCGCATATTTCTCACAGTTCGGGATTTTTCCAAATAACTCGGTGTTCTCAATGGGTTCATTATGAGCCTCTGAAAGAGCATTGTTAGCATCAGCCCGGGACGGAGCCTCCGCTCCCTCAGCTTCCGTCCCCTCCCGAACCCCGGCCATCCCGGGGAACGCTTTTCCACTGGCTTTTCCCGATGAAGATAAAGCAAATCGGTCTGTCAGCATGTGTCTGATTAAGTATTTTCTTACTGTGCTTAAAAAAATAAAAAGGGCTTTGGCGGATAACTGGAAAAGTGCAATGTTGCAGATGTCCAAAAGAAGTTCCTGAGACACCATATAAAAACAATATTTCCCTGGAAAAGAACAAAACAAACCAAAACACAACAGGAATTCGCGGTCCCTCAATGAAAACATTATAATCTTCCACAAGTATCACATTAACTGTCTGAACACTCCCTTCCTCTACGGGTGCCTGCCTCTAAAGGCACCCCTTTCTCATGCACAGAGAAAGCACCTTCTGTGCAGTTTGATTTTTACGTGGAAAAGCGTTCTCCTCCGCCTTCTCCCGAGCAGAGGGTGAGCCGGGGCCGGCAGACCGGCGTCGCGTCTCCGGGGGCTCTGCCACGGCGCGGGTGGAGGATCTCACAGCTTTCCAGTAGGGCATAATATTGGTATAGTTTTTATCAACCAAATGACGTTGGGTTGCAGAATGAATACTAAATTATGGTCTTTTTTTTGCTTTTGTCCGACAATTACTGAAAGCCAATTTCAAGAATCTAATTTCGCCTTCTGGGGAAGGCTGTGGAAGCACGAGGCGTTTGCTGCTGGCCTGGGTTTTGCTCTCTGGGAAGGAAGGCTCCCGCTCCCACCCACCAGGCACCTCTGCCGCGGTGCCTCTGCCCTTCCCCGGGGATCCCACCGCCGCGTTCAGCCGCTGCGGGAGCCGGCACAGGGCTCGGGAGCTGCTGGCAGCCTGGGCCACCAGCCCCGGGGTGGGCATAGTTCCCTCCCCACCTCCCCAAGCCTGGATCGGAGCATGGATTTGTTCTCTCAGTACAAACACCACGGGAGATTATAGGCTTGAACAGGCATCCAAAGCACCATTTCTGTCTCTTTTTTTCTCATCTCATTTTCATCCCATTTCTGTTTCTCTGATTCCAATTTCAAATTCTGGAACAGCAATTGAGAGACTGTTGCTTATGAGCTGCAGCAAAAGCTACCGGTAACTTAACGAGCGGACAGCACTGGCATGCAAACAGCCAAGTAGCAGCTTTTGAGTAGTGCATCTCCATCCCCCTCCTGCCCATGGCCAGGCTGCCTCTCCTCGGGTTGGAAGGGACGTTCCCCTCCTCGTCTGCATCTGCCTGCCCTGCACGGCCGCACTGCGCGCTACCATGTGGCCGTGGGGACCTGGTTCTCTTTCAATCCATTTGCAACACTAGAAAAATGATGGGTTTTGGGGTGGCTGGGTGGGTTTTTTTTCAGATCCATTTTCTGGTTTTGTTTGCCATTAAATCCTAACTTAATTTCAGATGCGCCTGTGGCAGACAATTTCAGTTAAATGCCGCCTTGACTGCCAGGATACTTCTACCGTACTTTGTTTTTTAATCCCGCTAAGCTGAGAACATCTTTCGCTTAGTTTGGAGAGACACAGCTGAAAAAAAAAGAGCACAGAAGGCCCGTTTTTAAAAATGGATGCGTCTGTGCATCAGGGACGGGGCTCGGTTTCTCTTACCTGTGTCGGTAGCGGCCGACACTGCTGCGAGCCCACGGCTGCTGCTGCCAGCCGAGACAGTGCCGAGGCCGAGGGCCCGCTTCTGCGAGGGCAGAGGAGAAGGACACGGAGGACACTTTCACCCCAACGTCCCCTTCCCCTGGGGTGCTTTAGTGACCTGGATCCCGCCTGGGTGTTACCCCTGCAGAAATCCCCGTGAAGCAAGAACTGTGTTCATGGTTTCCTGAACCGCGGACCCGGCGTCATGGGTGGGACAGGTTCCCGCGCCATGGTCTGTTGTGGGAACACCTCGTACGGCAGCGCCTCATCTTTCATGGCAAGCTTTGGCTTACCAGGAAGGGTGAAGCCCTAAGCCCGTGCCTGGAGCAGGGAGCTGGTCACCCCGTGTTTCTGGCCAAACCCTGCGTGGTTCTGCAGAAGCCCGTGCTCTTCCCTCCCCGGGCAGAGCTGGGTCCTCCCCAGGCGCTCACGTGCTGCTGGTGTGGCACCTTCAGGCGGGGCCACTGGCTTTTCGCAAAGCACAGTGTTCTTTATTAATCTTGTATTTTAATAAATATTTATGCTGCTATTATTAGGTAGTGAGCTGCTGTATTAGGCTAATATTAGAAGTTCCTGGCAAACAAAAATCATTTAAATTCCTCCTGCTCCCAAGCTCAGACAAATGGAAGAAGACCTGGGTCTTCTAATAAACCGAGGGTTTATTGTACCGTAGTCCAGCCCTGCTAACAGCTTGTTTCTGCCCCAGTGGGAAGAGAAACAGGACCCAAAAGCAGCTCTTGGTCTGTGGTACGACTGGGGTTTGCAGATGCCGGGGTGGGCTCCACGTGGCTGGGGGTTTGGGGTGAACACGAGCCTCAGGCGCGCAGGCTGCAGGGCGGGTCAAGGCTTCATTTGCTGGTCAGATGATTCGTCTTCCTTGTTGAATCTTTGGTTTTGATCTAATTTCCAGGGCATTTGAAAAACAAACCAGAATCCATTCGGTTACCTAAGTTGATTACTGTTCTTGTTGTTTAAAACAGAAAACTTCTATTAATAGACAAACGCCTCTATTCCTTCCAAGTGTCCTCCAGCCTAGCCCAAGCCCGTGCTCCCGCGCCGTTCGGCTGCTTTTCTCCTCCGACACGGCGGCGTGAGCACTGCATCCCCTTCCAGTGAGCATCCCCCCAGCTCACCACGTCACCACGGCTCCTTCTGGCACCTGCCAGTGCAATAAATCCACCCCAGCTCCGCCGGAGCCAGTGGACCCGTTGCTGGCTGAAATACAGCCGGGGCTATTTGGTTGCCTTATGCCCTATGCCGCTGCCTTTCCAGAAATCTCTTAATTCTCTTGACTCTCGGGGAAGATGCTGCTGCTGGATTTCAGGCACATTCTTCAGCGCAGGGCTTTGCACGCAAGTGTCTTGCTGCAGGTTTGGCTTTAGGCCCAGGGCTGGATTTAGTCATACAGTGTTAATTTTAAATTCTTCAAAAAACTGAGGGTGAAGTGGGGAGGGTGGCTGGAGACTTCCGCTTTATTAGTGTCGGGGAGACAGATTCAGCTTTGTGGCACGGCAGAGAAAAATTCAAAGAAAACTGGTTTTGGTGGAATTTCCTTTTGCTTTTGACTGGAAACGGGTCAGGAGCCGAGTTCACGCCGTGCCGGCAGAGCATCCCCGGGGCCACCGCTCCACCAGGCCCTCCGCAGCCGGAGGGGAAGGAGACTTTCTGGCTTCTTCTGTGGCAAAGACTAGTTCTACAAAAAGGCCCAATTCCTGAGAAATTCCGTCTTTCCAGCGAGCCTGGGAAGTGCTGAGAAAGGGAGCCCTGTGCGGCAGTGGGGGACCCGGGGCTGCTCCGGACGTCCCCGCAGCAGCACGACCGCAGCAGGCAGCGATGCCGAGCGGGGCACCCACGCTGGGATGTCTGCCCTCTTAAATTGGTCCCCAATTATGGAAAAAAATTGAAAGGTGAAAGGGCAGAGAGCAAGTGTGCAAGGCAGGTACGCGGCTGCAAGCCCCTGCTGAGCCGGAGGATTACATGAAGCATCCCCTCAGGGAAAAGAAACGCCACCGTATGACTCGTGCAGCCAGCACCTCGCTGGAACGGTGAATTTCTTCTTTTATGAAAATGTTTTGGGGCTTTTCTGGAAATTCATAGTTTAGAGTTTGCATTCAGGAACGGTGTGAGCAAATATTCATGGACATTTTCCCCAGTGGAGTCTGAAGAGCAGCTAACGTTGTCAGGATGTGCCAATGAAGACCACGGGACACAACACGAAAGCGATGCTGTATTTCACTAGATTTTTTTCAGACTGCTTGCTCGGGGCTGGTCCTGAGCCGCGGCCCTGCCCCTGCACAGGCAGAGCTGTGCCGGCAGAGCAGGAGGGTATTGCCCTCAGTTTTCTGCAGATGCGGGGAGGTTTTATTCTAATAGGGAAACCGGGATCAACCACCTCCGCTGGGTGCCGGAGCCCACAGCCACGGCACGGCTGCAGCCGCCAGCGGGTTGTCTCCAGCCCACGTCCCCCCGAGCTGCGGGACTGGCCCCTGCCCTGCTGCCGGTCCCAGGCGGAGAGCCAACCTCCTGTCCTCGTGATGAATAATTAGCTTTCTAAACTTTCTGGTGTGGGAGGAAACACTACTTTGCACAGGAAGACCCTTTTTTTCAATTGGGCGTGATTGAAAGGCAAATGATCAATAACAGCAAGAACTGGCTCTCTGTGAATCTTGAAACGATTTGTAACAAACCCTGGCTCCCTGGAAATACAGATCATGTGTTCACAGGAGATAACATATGATTAAGATTGGTACTTTTTTATACCTCCTTTTCAAAGCATACCTACCGGAGTGAGCAATATTCAGGTCTTCATAAAACGTGCTTCAGGAAAAAATATCAAGGGTCTCATCTCAGCTTTGGTAAATTGATATAAATGATATGACATAAACTCCTCCATGAGAGGTTCCAAAACGTTTTAATTTGTCTGTTTATTTGTTTTTAACTTGGTAGCTTGGCAAAGCTGGTGGTGGCAGGGCTGCCGCTGGGCTGGGCTGGTGGTGGGACGCTTGTGTCCTCCCCGCAGGTCTCTCTCTTTCTCCCTCCCGCTTAATTTATGCTAATTTTCAAATACTATACATTTGGCTCCAAAATATCGCTGCTTCCAGTTCCTAGATTTCTCAGGAGAGGGTGAATAAAGGTGATTTGCTAAAACAGGGACTTAATATTCAACTTTCTGTATCATTCACCTATTTTTGACGGTTTATTATGATCGAAGGTACAACTCCATTGAGAGATCAGTGCCTGCTGAAATTTGAAAAAGAATGGGGAAAATGGTATACGGTTATAGAATTTTTGATATGCATGTTAGTTTTAATCTGAGCAACATTATCATAATTTAACAGAGGAGATGTGAAACATTCAGATACAATAGCTGAAGTAATTAAATGTAGGAGGGAGTTGCAGGGAAATGACAGGTTTCCATTTTCAGTACAAACACTCTTCCAAAAATTACGGGTGCTCAGCAACAAATATGACACCTATCTAAATTCAGGAAGTACAAAATGTTCATATTCATATTAAAAGAGACTGTGGAATCAGAAATCAGACAGAGCGGTGTCGTGGCGAAGACCGCGTCAGGGAGAGGGAGGCACGGCCGACCTCGCCGCGCTGAGCGGCACCTCTGCTGAAAAGTAGAGCCTAAATCCTGATACCGGTTTTGCTGTGGAAGGCTAACAGCGGTGCAGCTCTGCCTTACATCACACGCGGCATCTCCTTTTTCTTTTCTGAGTGGTGGTGACCCCGGAGCTCCTGCTCAAGCTCTGAACTCTTCCTCCTCCTCCTCCTCCTCCGGCTCCTGCTCCCTGCAGCCCTGTACGAGGTCCGGCGGGACGGGGCTGTGGAAGGATGCGGTGCTTTCGGGAACGTTACAGGGATGGAGGTGTCGGAGCCGAGTCGTACTGCTCGGGAAGGAGCGGGCCGGGAGGCGCTGCGTGGGAGGCGGGGAGGGGGCAGATTGCTGGCTGCTCGCTGGTTTTATTTGCTGTATGGAAATGCAACAATTGCCTCCATTCAGCAGATGAAGAAATGAGTCACAGAGAAGTTGACGGTTTGCACGTAGCTGCGTAGGACATCTGTGTCACGTCGGGCGGCGGAGGCCTCCCCACCGGCTGGCCTCCGCCCCAGCCTCCATCCTTCCTCCTCTCCCTCCATGCCCTTCGCCCGCTCGTTTTCACCCCAATAAGCTAAAGGGCTGGGGGGGGAGGGCGCGTCAGGGCCAGGGGCTTTCTCTGCGGCGGAGGCTCTGCGATAGCTGAAGGGGCTGGCTTTCATGTCAACTATTCCATTACTGAAAACTAGGGGGAAGAATTACGCCGGGCTGGGAGCCGCCGATAAACAGGCAGCTGGCACAGGGAGGGGAATTTCTTTCTTCTATTACCTTGTGCTTCTGCAAGTCACAACTTTGTCAGTCAGTGCCTAGCTGCGGATTTAGAAACCCGACTGCGGGCTCCCCGTCTTTCCCACGTCTGCTGGCGTCTCGGCCAGCAGCACCCCACCGGGCCAGACGCTCGGCGGGGAGGGACGTGCGGGGCCAGGGAACCGGGGGGCAGCATCCTTCGCCCCGGCTGCGCGGCTCCTCCGGTGCCTGCGGGCGGATAGGGAAACCGGGAGAGGGAACAGAGGTATTCGCCTTTCCCTGGTAATTCTTAACGCAGGAGGGGAGCGAGGTGGGGCATTGACCCTGAGCTTGAAACTGCTCAGATTAAAACCAAAGTGAAGCAGCAGAAACCCCTTGCTCCAGCTGAGGAGCTTGTGGAAATGAAGCCGGAGAGAGGTCAGGTCCACCGCTGGCGTAAATCAGCGCCGCAGCCCTGGCAGGAAAGAGCCGGGCCGGTTCCTACGCCTGCAGGACCTGGACCGCGAAGCCCAGCCTCGGAGGGGATGCTAATTAGCGTTTGCTGGTGTGATTAAAGCAAGCCAGGAGCGAGCGAAGGTGGGCTGGTTTGGGGAGCGCTCCCCGGGGGAAAGGCAGGCTTGCAGTTTCGCAGCTCAGGTTTCCCCGGCTGCAGAGACCGTTGCCCTTCTCATCCCCGACGGCCCACCGCAGCCGCGCTTTTGCCGCTGGATGAGGTCCACCGGCTGGGAACGACTGCCAAAAACGCGGGGCTGGGTGTTACGCAGCCCTCACGGGCTGAACCGGGGAGCGCGACGGGAACCCCCGAGTGCGGCTGGCGCGGGGACGATGCGCAGGGGATGGAGGGCCCTGCAAAGTGCCAACACGTGAAGGACGGGTGCCCGCTTCCAATTGCACGAACCCTATAGAAAACAGGTGAATTAAACTTCTTTGCATTGAACGGTGTGCTAATCCAGGCTGCTTTGAGTATCTTCACACAGAGTTTGTCGGAAAAGTCACAGCTGCATGGTAGTGAAATCCTCTGCGATGACTGGCTAGAAAAACAGAAGATTTGGTGCTGCTTGTAAGACCTCCTCCTCCTCTGATGCAAAGCTCCTTTGCTTGGTAGACTGTTCTCATGATCGTTCCAAGCAGAAGGTAGCGATGGCGACTTGGCAAGACCCACACTGAAAATCCGTATTTGGATCATGAATCAGTACCATAATTTCTGTGTAAAGGAACATTTCGGGAGGATTTATAGCATAGCATGCTAACATCGGATCCGCTTGTCACAGATCCTGTTAAAGGCTACAGATAAAAGGTTTGCAGTTTACAGCCCTGGAAAATTAGAATGAATTCCCTGCTGTGAGCACAGAGCAACGACTCACAGAAATCCTTCCTGAGACACTAAGTTGGACCAAGAGCCACAGCTGACTGATGACAAAAGCAGCTCCGAGAACACGGTCGCGTACCTGGGCGTTGCAAACCCAAAGCCGGGGGCAGGCGGCACCGCTCCGCACAGCGTCGCCGCGCGGGGGGCGGCGGGGGCCCGGTGGTGCCCACGGTCCCGGCACAACCTGCGTGTGGAGACATGGCACGGCTTCACTGCCGCGGCAGCCAGTGGGTTAACCCTGGCAAAAGTTAGGGAGTGTAATGAGATGGCCAGAAAATAAGCGAATGTATTTGGAGAGGACCGTTTTTCTGTACGCTCCTTTCTTTGCTGAAAATACTTTCTGCTTTTTAATTCAGGACCTCTCACCTGTAGTGAAAATATTTTCCTAGTTGTTTGGTTTTTTTTTTTCTCATTTAAAATTAAGATCTTACACTGTACACAGACTTCTGCTGTTCCAGAAGTCTGTGTACAGTTTAAAATTAAGATCTTACACTGTACACAGACTTCTGCTGTTCCAGAAGTCTGGTATAAAACGATGCTGATGTGAACCCACCCTCTCCCAGCTCCACAGCCAGGTACCAGCTGAATTCGGGGAAGTTCAGATCAAACCCAACTTCCACGACTAACCAACGTCTAAATAGCTGAAAACCCATTTCTAAGCACACAAAAATATTATAGCTTCACCCAACTATACTTCAAAAGTATTCAAAATCAGAGTTTCACTGAAAACTGCGATCGAAGCTATGCACCCCTGAACAGAATCGGTCACGCGCCAGGCAAGCACAGAAAATGGGAACCCCGCTTTTGAGACACAATTAGGAAAGACTCGGTGGACTCTGAATTCAGATTTCTTCTGTGAGATTTTAGGATGTTCAAGCTCAAAACCCAAAGTAAAATTTCTAAAACATTGAAACTAATATGTAGAAAAAAATTAAGAAGTTTGCCGAAAAGGCTTCTAAAATGAGAGCACAGAATTTTTCACATAGAAGAGATGTACAAAAGCTCTAAGAACATGTTTTCTCTTTTCAAAAGCTGTTTTCTAAATGTCAGTTTTATCGCCTTTTTTTTAAACCATTTATGACCATATGTGTTTTTATGATATTCACAACATGCTTGTGCCACACAAGATGCAAATGTAATTTCCTGTTATAATGGCACAATATGCATAGCAACAAATGAGAAATGAGTGACACAAAATAATGAGAAGTGGCTCTGTGTGTGCGTGTGTGTGTGCCTGGAAGGGGCTTTTTTCCCCCTGGAAGGGAATTACCCGGAGCACTGACAGGAGTTCAAGCTCCTATTCCCGCACAGCCGGTGCCCACATGTGGGGTTTGACCAAAACTCATTCCAAGGTGTCTTTCAGCTCTTCAATGAGCAATTAGAGAAACCTCTTTGTCACAGATGCCATCCCTTTGAGGGAGCAGCAGTGGGATTGACCACTAATTGCCCTGTTACAGCTTCCTCCGCTCCAGCGAGTCCTTTCGCCAGGTGATCCCCGCTTCCACCGTGGGCATCTCCCGGGAGCCGCAACCGGGGGCCGGTGGGAGCAGCCGACCTCGGAGAAAGATTAATCACGGCGGGTTTGTGCATCCCTGCGAGGCGGCGTGAGCTCCTGCAGCGTATGCAGGACTTGGAGACGTGCTCGGAAGCGAAAAAGGTGAAAGAAGTTGGCAAAAAATGGCTGGAGGAAGACATAAAAAAAGCAAGATGACTTCATAGAATCATAGAATCATGAAGGTTGGAAAAGACCTCTAAGGTCTTGACTTGGCGTTATTAGTCAAACGCATTTCACCAGGTCTTAAGGGAGAGCTGCTGCCAGCCCGGGTCTCTGCTCCCTCCGCACAAACGCTGCGGCAAGAGGTGGTGCCACCCGTGGCGGGACAGTGCGGGGACAGGAAGGGACGAGAAGAAAAGGAAGAAAAAGGAGACCGAGAGTAGGGCAAGGAGGGGAACGGCGATTCCCGGCTGAGCCTCCCAGCACCACTCGCTCCTGGCTCTGGGAGAGGGCACTCCTCCACCTCTCGTGGGAATCCCCATCTCCTCCAGGGATAGAAACGAGAAGTTTTGACGTTAGCAACGCTGCCGCTGTTGCTTTCAGAGCCGTCACCGCTGGCTGTTGGGGCCAGGGCCACAGTCACCTCGGAGGTACCCCTCCTCCCGGCACCGCAGCCGTTGCTGGAGCCAGCCGCACTGTTGCTCCTGGTAACAGCCGCCTACGACGGCGCATCTCGCAGCTGACCTCATAAGAAATGCAGAGCGAGATGCTCCCTGGGGCTCGCTTTGCCCCAGGACATGTGCCGCTCGCCGCCCCGCCGCGGGGAAACACCGCCGCGCCGTCGCACGGGGCGAAGGCGCCGCATCGCCCGCACCAGCTCCCGCGCGCCGGGGTGACCTGCCCGCTCCCGGGATGAAATTTAGGGCCTGCGACCTTGCCTGGGGCACGGCAGCCAACCGAGGGAAGCGCCGTGCGGCGAAGGCAGAGGCGGCACGGGAGGAGCGGTGCGAAACGCCAGCTGATTGGTACCGGGGTCTGGCTTTGGCAGAGCCGCGGCGACGGCCGGGCAGGCTCCCGCTGCGGGGGCTGCCCGCGTGGTGGTCACCACTGCGGTGCTGCGCTGGCACGGGGCGGCCACAACGGCTTTTGGGCTGCTTTTGAGAGAAAAACAAAAAAAGGTGGAAAAACACATCATCAAGAAATGCTTGATTAGAATCATAGAATCAGAGAATCACTAAGGTTGGAAAAGACCTCTAAGGTCATGGAGTCCAACCGTCAACCCAACCCCCCCATGCCCACTAAACCATGTCCCCAAGCGCCTCATCTACACGTCTTTTAAATCCCTCCAGGGACGGGGACTCCACCACTGCCCTGGGCAGCCTGTGCCAAGGCCTCAACACTCTTGCAGGAAAGAAATTTCTCCTCATGTCCAACCTAAACCTCCCCTGGCACAACTTGAGGCCGTTTCCTCTCGTCCCATCGCTGTTACTTGGCAGAAGAGACCGACCCCCCCTCGCCCCAACCTCCCTTCAGGCAGTTGCAGAGCGCGATGAGGTCTCCCCTCAGCCTCCTCTTCTCCAGGCTGAACACCCCCAGTTCCCTCAGCCGCTCCCCATCAGACTTGTGCTCCAGGCCCTTCCCCAGCTCCGTTGCCCTTCTCTGGACACGCTCCAGCCCCTCAAATGGAAGGTGCTTGCGCTTGCGCATGTCGTCCGAATCACCGACACAAACACCATAACGAAGCAAATGAACAAAAAAGGGGAAGGATTTCCCGGGAGGCGAGAGGCGTTTGGGGGTGCGGGGGCAGCGTCGGCGGGCGCCCGGCAGCGAGGGCAGCGTGGGGTGGGGGGCGCGGGCCGGGGCGGCCGGGGGCACCGGCGGCGTGCGGGGGGGCCTGACCCCTCCCTGGCCGGTCATTACCCTATAACTGAACAAAAAGGGGCTTTCAGGCGGCGCAGCTGACAGCGACTAATATTACACCGCAAAAATGTATTTTTAAAGCAGCTGCAAACTTCAAAAGCCTGAAGTGAAATATTTTATTTCCTATTTTAAGTAAGCTCTGAGCGCGCGACACGTTGTGACTGGGGCTGGTGGGGAAAATGTTTGCTGAAGCAGCTCCTCGCAGGAACAGGCTGTTTGAAAAAACCCCTTTTTGTCAAGAGGCCCTATCACACTTGGCACTAAAGAAATTGCACGGAAAAACGTTTTGAAACAAAAAAGTGCATTCAAAGTTTTCATTAGCTATTTTAAACAGTTTGATTTTTTTATAATGTTTTCATTTTATGTTCCTATTATCTTAACGGGATGACATATTGCCACTTCTTACGTCAGGATAGGATAAAGTGTAATGCTGAAATATTTTGTTGTTTTCATCCTGCTCATTAATCATTAAGGAAATTTGCAGTTAAGTATCAATTGAAACATTTTGTCCTCTCAGAAACAAAGTACTTTGCATTAATGTAAAATGATTTGAAAGCCTGATTTATGACTTTATTTGAGAATCCACAACTGATTACGCCATATTTCAGAGCCTTATTTGCTCTTCACAAAATGCCAAACCCTCCCAAACACGCATCGTTGGTTTTGCAAATTCATAGACGGAAGAGGAACCGTTAACACAGCCAGCGCTGACACGCGCTCCGCTACCGAGATCAATAATCTGGGATAAACGATACATATATCAGCTCGGAGAATTTAAAACATCTGAGATGAAATTTTGAAAAACAGATCAGAGAGTCCAAAACCAGGAATAGGCGGGGAAGTCCCATTTCCGGAGAAATTTTAAACACATTCATACATTTTTTTTCCAGCTGGGAGCAAGTGTCAAAATGTTATCCTTTCTCTCAAAGCGTAAATGGAGACTTGGGGCTAGTTCTGGCTGTGACCTTCGGTGGCACATACAGTCTGTTAACAGGGGAAAAAAGTCGTCGTACTTAAAATATTCATCGCTCGGCTTGCAGACTGACATGTGTAGCGGTTCGGAGGAAAACATTCCTCAGGGCTTCAGCCGCCTGATCTTAGAATTGTAGGAATTACTCATTGAATAATAAATTTCTATGAATTATTTACAGATTTTTCGTGTAATACACTGGAAGACAATTCCCACCTCGCTGGGCATTTTTAAGCACACAACCTCACCGCGGCTCCCGAAGGCGACCCTGCCCCTCGCGGCAGCGGGAAGGGCGCCGGCATCTTCTCCTCGCGCCTCGCCGGGGTCGAGGCTGAAATCCCGGCGGAGGCCAGGTGTGGGCTTCCTTCGCCATCTGTGAATCCGGGATGAGCCATTCCTGCCGCCCCGGTAAAACGCAGGCGCCCGGGTGTGCAAGCTGCCTGCGCCCTGCCTGCACCCTGCCTGTACCCTGCCCGTGCCCTGCCTGCGCCCTGCCCGCGCCGGGGATGCTCGGGGAGGCAGCGAGGGTGAGCTTCTCCTGCTCCTGCTTGTAGGCACGAGCCTAGAAGTGGCACTTCTGCACAACAAAGCACAGCAATAAGGCACGATAATTTCCTGCAAGTGCTGCAAAAGCAGCTCATGGAAACAACCACATATAAAGTTTGATTGAAATTGATAGAATCAGAGAGAACCATGGAATCACTAGGGTTGGAAACGACCTCTACGTCATCGAGTCCAACCGTCAGCCCAACCCCCCCATGGCCACTAACCCATGCCCCCACGCGCCTCATCTACACGTCTTTTAAATCCCTCCAGGGATGGGGACTCCACCGCTGCCCTGGGCAGCCTGGGCCAAGGCCTCAACACTCTGTCAGGAAAGACATTTCTCCTCATGTCCAACCTAAACCTCCCCTGGCACAACTTGAGGCCGTTTCCTCTCGTTCTAAGGCTCCTCTAGGATGCTGCGGATGGCCACGTTACCCAACGCCGTACCCGGTCACCAGTCGGGACCGGTGACCAGCGTGTCGCCGGCGTCGCAGGGTGCAGGTGCACAGACACAAATCGGGGGGCTGCCCTCATCGCCCACGTCCACGCACGGACCTTTCCTCACCCCGCACCCTCAGACGCACCTGAGCCCCTTGCCCGTGCCCCTGGGTTGGTTTGGGAGGTGTCCCACCGCTGTCCCCTCAAACCCGCTTTCTGTCAGCCGCGGCCAGGCTCGGCGATGCCCGGCGCAGGGCCGCTCCCGCCGTCAACGCTGGCAGCGCCGGGCCCAGGCAAAAGCCGTGCGGGGCTGCAAGCACCACGGCTGACGGAAAGGAAAGGAATTTAATTTTGCTCCCCGACAAATACCCCGGAACCGCGCCGGGGGATGGCGTCGGACAACGAGTTAGAGCGGAGGAGCCGTTCCAGCGGGGCGGCGAGTGGACGCAAGGCCCTTAGCGAGGCGTCAGGGCTGCGCTTGCGCACCCCGGGGCCGGAGCTGGACGGGCGTCTCATCTCCCTGACGTGCTTATAAATAATACGCAGAGGGATTTTTTTTTTTTTTTTTCTCCAAACGTGTGCAATATCGTGTTGTCCTAATTTAGGAGCTTTTGTATCTCATCATAAAGAGCCCTAGAACAAGAGGATTAAGGGAAAACTCTTTGAAAATCAGAGCCCATGTTATTGCTTCTTGATGGACTAACAATTCAGATCTAATTGATCACGGCATTAATTATACATAATCTCTATGTACTCGGGTAGCCTTGTGGGATATTTCTAATCAAATTAAAACTAATTCAAAGCAATCTGACATTACAGAATGTTTTGTCTCTATTTTAGGACAGGGAGTCAGGGGATATGAAATGCATATTACATCTTGATCTGAGTGCATGCACTGTAAAAAGGCCTCTAATATAATCACTTCCACGCAGCGGTGATTATGAGTACGGTAGTCGTGTGGCTCACAGAAATGATTTTTTTAAAAATAAATTAAGCCGGCGACATGAAAAAGCTGCTCAGTGGAAACGTCAGCGTGAGAGGGGAGTTGATGCCTGAAGCGGGCGCTGGGGAGGACGGCGGGCGGCTCTCCGGCCCCGGACAGCCCGCGGGACACCCCCAGCTGCAGAACATCGAGGAAGAAGGGGCAGACCGCTTAATCAAAGCCCTAATAATACATATACTTTGCCGGATTAGAGGGCTTTTCATCATTTTTAACTGAGAGCATGGGTAGATATGTTTTGATTTCTTTTTATGAAAACACTGCGAGGAGCTGGGAGGATGTATTTAAGTTAAAAATAGTGGTTTTAATTGAAAGTAAAAAGGCAGCGTGCTTACCTCACAGCTTGAATGGAGCCCATCCAAAAACACACAGCAAGAAAAAAGGCGCGGGATGCGATGCTCATCTGGTGTAAATCAGCGCGGCTTTATGGGCTTCATCCCGCCGAGGGTCTGGCCCCACTTACCGCCTTCCCCCGCTCCCGGGGAGCAGCCCGGGGCCCCGGCAGGAGGGGGGCGGCGGGGCCCGGCGGGTGCTGGGTGCCGGGGGGCTGCCGGGGGGCTGCCGGGGTGCCGGGGGGCTCCTCGCCAGGTGCTGCCGCTCGCGGCTCCCCTTTGACCCAAACCTGTTAAAATCTTTGAAGGTTTCACGTTAGCGGCTCTCTGTGTGCTTAGAATAACAGAACACGTTGGAAACTTCAATAAAAAGTGGTTTATTGATTCTAATTAAATCTTTTTTTTAAAAGGTATAGCAGACACCCATCCTAGTTAACTTTAATTTAGGACTGACATTTACATGCTGCCTAAGAAGTGGGAATTCAGAGTGGACAATTCATTTTCATTTTGGTGAAAAATATCTTTTGAATGCCAGAAAACTGCATATTTAACATTTGCAGTAATTAAGTGACTTTAATTTAATAATAAATCTCTCTTGTCTCTATCTATTTACACTCCTTCCTCTGTCTTGGCCTGGCACATTCTGTAGTGACTGAACTACTACTAATTACTTCTTTTCAAGTGTAAATATGCTTTAATACTTTTTTCTAGCCAGGTAGCACGTTTGCTATTTGGCTGGTAATAACTTTCTATAATGAAATCCTTAATTTGGGGGCTTCTTTCGTACGACAAGTTTTTGTGTCTATCCCGCAGCAGAAACAAGTCTAGACTAACCAGCCTGCATCTGGTCTGGGCGCAAATTCCTCTAAACCACCATCTGGAACGGTTTTCGTATAAACACAAAGAAAATTCTACAATAACCAACCCC